>RJWK010037154.1:0-21401 GCA_004363435.1 Platanista minor | reverse complement strand
ACCCTAACCCCTAACCCCTAACCCTAACCCTAACCCTAACCCTAACCCTAACCCTAACCCTCTAACCCTAACACTAACCCTAACCCTAACAACCCTAACCCTAACAACCCTAACCCTCACCCTAAAACCTAACCCTAAAACCTAACCCTATCCCTTCTCCCTTCTCTGCTGCCTGGATGGCCCCATGTTTTTCAATGCATGCCCCCTGGCAAGATTCTAAAGTGCAATTCTGAGATCCTTCTCTTTCCCATCCCAGCAGGTGGCCAATGGCCTCCCGGATCTGCAGACGTGCCGGAAGCAGAGCTGGGCCACCTAGCCAGAGTGGGGTTTGGGTCCTGGAGGTCACAGCACGTGAAATCACCAGGCAGGATATATCCCTGGCCTTGCCGTAAGCCAAGGGCGAGTCTCTCAGGGCAACAGACCCCTCTCCAGTCCTGCTTGAAGAGACCTCGCCAGCGGCACTTGGCTGCTTGGGGAAACCGCACGAGAGTGAGATTTACACCAGCAGATGTTTTGTAAAATTCCAGTGGGTAGGCTCGGGCCTGTCCTCAAAGCCTCAACTCAAAGACGAGCCCTTCCTGTGGCAGCCACGTTAGGGGGCTCCGCGACTGTGCCAAACAGCTCTGGTATGAGTCGTGCTTCCCTCCTCCACCCACCTCCAGGAGCCCCTGTCCCCTTACCTGCGGTCCGCAGCCCTCCGCTCCGCGCTCGGATGCCGCTGGGTTGCCAGTTACCCACGGGAGGAGTCGTTCCCAGCCTCCGCGCGCTGGCTCCCAGGACCCGCGCCGGCTCGCCGGGGGCCGACGGCGAGGAGCCCCGAGGACGCCCCGCGCCAGGTGCGCTCTGGCCGATACGCCCACTTCCGGGAGAGGCGCACGGACCGCCGCCGCGCTCAGGTGAGCCGCAGCCAATGCCGAGCAAGACCCGCCTCGCCGGCGCCGTGTCCGCGCGGCACAGCACGGGCTCGGCGCTCCAGACACGGGCGCCGGGGTCGACCGTCTCCTCTCCTGCGAGCGCGAGCCAGGAAGCGGCGCCCCTGCGAGACCGCTAGCGGTGCCCCGGCGCGCGGGCCCCTGCGGCGCGGAGACCGCTCCACGCTCGACTCACCGAGACCAAGGCCGCCAGCAGGAGCGCTTGGCGGGACCCGGCTTGGGCCGGGGGAGCTGCAGGCCCCGGCAGACAACCCAATTTTTTAAACGGAAAAAGGACTTGAAAAGACCCTTCTCCAGATAAGACATACAAATGGTCAACAAACACCTGAAGAGATGTTAAACATCGTTAGTCACGGTGGAAATGCACATTAATAGCACAACGCCATACCCCTCCACAAACACTAGAAGGCCTATAGTCAAGAAAATTAAAAATAACGAATTTTGGCAAAAATGTAGAGAAATTGATACACAGTTTCCCATGAGGAAAATGAATCAGTCCTGGAGATGGATGGTGAGAAGAATATTTGTACAACAATGTGAATGTACTTAATGCCACAGAACTGTATACTCAGAATGGTTTAAATGGTAAATGTTATTTTTAATCACAATGAAAAAAATGAATGAAACACTAATGATACATGTTAGAACATGGATGAACACTGAAAACATTCTAAGTCAAAGAGGTCATGCAGAAAAGGTCACCCAGGTCATACTCATCTCGTGTGTTTTAAATCCATAACGGTTTCGAAAATGAGGGAAAGTCTCAGTAATGGTTTCAGAAAAAGAAAACTGGATCCGAATATGGGAAAGGACATTTCCACAGAGTTGGGGAAACGGTGAATGTCGACGTGGGCCCGTGGCTATCGATTATAAGGTGGAACCATAAAATTTTCTCTTTGGGTCTTTATGTACTGGTTCCCTGGGAGAGGACCCCAGTATTGCATAAAACACACCGGAGCAGTTGATGTGAGGTGGCGTGTTTTGTACCGCTACTTACAGTTTTTTTATACACTTGAAATTACTGGGAAGTAAATTACTTTTCAAAAGAACCATGTCAAAACCATGCCCAAAAAAAGCAGAGAAGACATCAAACTTCATGATAGAGGCCAAGCCTTAACCAGATGCAATTCACCTAAAGTGGTGACGCTCATCATTCTTGTAGGAGTCCACGGGTTATTAACAAGCACGGTGGGAAGATTATATTAGGAGCCACTATGTCTTGGGTGCTGCGCATGACCTGGATGTAGTACAAACAGTGGGATATCTGAATTCTAATTTTCCACATCAAACCACCAAAAAACTTTTACAACTAATAAATGAATTCAGCAAAGCTGCAGGATACAAAATCAATACACAAAAATCAGTTGTCTGAAATTTAAAAAACAATCTCAGTAACAATTGCTTCCAAAAAGATAACTAGGAATAAATTTAACCAAGGACGTGAAAGGCCTGCACACTGAAAACTGTAAAACATTGATAAAAGAAACTGAACAGACACAAACAACGTTAAGATATCCCGTGCTCATGGATGCAAACAATTAATGTTATTAAAATGTCCATTCTACCCAAAGCAATGTTCAAATGCAAAGCAAGCCTGGTCAAAACTCCAATGGCATTTCTCACAGAAACAAAACAAATGTTCCTAACATTGTGGGCAGACACAAAGGCCCCTGAACACCCAAAGGGATTCTCAGAAAAAAATAGGCTGGAGGCACCTCGCTCCCTGACTTCACACTACATTATGAACCTACAGGCACAAAAACAGGGTGGAATAGGCACAAAAACAGGCACTTGGACCAGAGGAACAGAACAGAGACCCAGAAACAAATCTATGGGCATGTGCTCAGTTGATTCACAAGAAAGGAGCCAGGGACACACACCAGGGAAAGGACAGTTCCCTCAGTAAATGGTGCTGGGAAAACTGCACACCACACACCAAAGAACAACACTGCACTCTGTCTACACCACACACACGCAAAACCGTTTTCCACGCCAAGCCCTTCCTCTCCTGGGTCCTCTGAAGACAGACACCCCTGTCTGTTAGCCACGCACAGGAACCTTCTCCCCACTTTTCTTCACCTTTCCCTTCAGCGACATCACCTCCCAGCGGCGCCCAAGGAGAATGGGCTCCTCTCAACGTGAACTGGACCCCACAATGGCCCAAAGGTGGAGCCCCAGCAAGTCCTGAGGAGACCCAGTTCCCATTAGCAAGGACTCGACGCGCGTTGTCCCGAAGCCCGGGCCATCAGCGTGGACTCAGCCCCGCGTGTTCCAGAAGCAGCTCCCAGGGAGTCCTGAGGAGAGGGGGCTCCCATCAGCTCTCCGCGGGGCCAGGTCCGCTGGCAGAAGGCGCACTCCTGCCGCGAGTCGGGGAGGCGGGCTCTCCTTCCCTGCCAACCAATGGGAACGTGCAGACCAAGCCGCACTCACACTTCAGCGGTGGCCCCGCCCCCTGAGGGCAGTTCTGCTGAATTCATTAAACTGTGGAAATTCAAACTGAAGTAGGGCCAAATATCCCACGGCTTCCCCAAAATAGTTAAGGAGCAATTAACTGGAAACCATATGAAATGCAATGATTATAGACACAAACTTTAAAACTTACACCAAATTCGCTCAAGTTAATTAACAGACATTTAAACTGCAAAACTATCAAAACTGTAGAGAAACATAGAAGAAAATCTACATGACCATGGATTTGGTCGGTAGATCATGACCTTTGAGTTTTAACACACAACACAAAAAGCAAATCCACAAAAGAAAAAAAGTAATGTTGTAGACTTTATAAAATTAAAGATTTCCACTCTGAAAGACCTTATTCAGAAAGTCAAAAGACAAGCCACAAATTGGGAGAAAAATATCTGCAAGCCAAGTATCTGATAAAGGATTTGGATTCAAAACAAAGACCTCTAAAACAACCCCATTTAAAAAAAAAAAATGGGTAAAGATCTGAACAGACACGTGGCCAAAAAAGATACAGATAGTAAGAATCATAAGAAAATATGCTCAATGGCACATACCATTAGGGAATTACACATTAAAATCATGAGATGTCACACCACACCTATTAGGACTGCTAAACTCCAAATATATGACAATATCAATTGCTGGAGGGTGAGGAGCAACAGTAACTCTCCCTGATAACAGGTGGGATGAATGTACAGCCACTTTGTGAGACAGTTTGGCAGTTTTTTCCAAAACTAAACAAGTCTCACCGTGGGATCCAACAATCGTGCTTCCAGTATTTAGGCTACTGCTTTGAAAATCAATGTCCAAACGCAAACAAGCATGTGGTTGTGCACAGCAGCACTTCCATAACGGCTGAAAACCTGAAGAAATCAGGACATCCTGTAGTAGATGAATGCATAAGCAAATTGAGGGACATCCACGTCAAGGCGAGCAGAATAGGCCACCCCAAAATACGCCTCCTTCGCATAAGGATTATTTCAGTCTGATTCAAAAAAAAAAAAAATCTCAGAAAACTGAATAGAGATTGCCATTTTGTGAGGGACATTTACAATACAGAAATCTCCATTTGTAACGGTGTGTCCCTCTTTGCACCAGAAATAGAAGGATAACTAAATCAGGCAGACCGAGAAGATGGCAGACTAGGGGCCCAAATAAACCATCTTATCGGGGTCTGGTTGCCAGTTTCTTTTATAGAGTCAGAGAGGCAGGGACAGTGAGGAAGTAAAGTAAAAAGAGCCATCAGTCTTGCAAAACATCTCCTGGAATGGCCAGCCTCAGAGAAGGGATGGGTTAATGTCTTCCTTCTTGCAACCATTCACACCTGGGTAGCCATTAAGTATGATTACAATAACAAAAGCAACGAAAAGCAAAGGCTAAAGTCAAAGAAACATATCCAACATGGACTCAAAATTGGCTCTTCCCTGTTACAGTATTCCATGTGATACTTTAGGCTGGATACTTGCCACTATGCATTTGTCTAAGCCCACAGATTTGTTTAGCCCAAAAGGTCAATCATAATCTATTGAAATTTAGTTATTATGGATGTAGGAGTCTTGTAGAATGGAATACGAAACGTGACATAGAATCAAACTGTACGTAGAAATGCATGGAAAAGATTCACTGTAAGGGATGGGGCAAAAGGTGCCCCTCACTGTGGGCCTGGTAAGTTACAGATAAGCAAGAGTACAGCCTCTGCCCTTGCAACCCTGGATCTGAGGTTCCTGGGAGGATGGTGTGTGGAATTGGCTGGCTGGGGGGGATGCACAGATCTTTACACCGGGAATGAAACTGTGAGCCTCAGATTGGGACTTGAACCCACAGGCCAGGACTCAAACCCAGCCAAAACCCAGTATGGGACTTGAATCCACAGTCTCTTAAGTAGCATCACTCACCTGGTGTCTGGACTTACTGAGGCTCAGGTTCTTTCTGTCTCAGCACAGAAGGAATTCAGCGAGAGGCAAAGTGATAGGCAAGAAGTAGATTTTTTAATATAGGGTGCTAGTGAAAGATACACGCGGGCAGGCGAGGGCGCTCTGCCCCAAACATTAAGTGGGCTGCATTTTTTAGAACCAAAGGGAAGTGGGGAAGCCACCTTCTTCCTCATTCTCTGACTAGACATCAAGCTTACATCAGTAGCTCCTCCCTTGTCTTGGACCCTTTGAGGTCAAACTAGGACAGTCATGGCACTTATTTAAATCAACAGAAGGGTGGTAATGTATACTGAAATATCTCAAATCATCTCAGGTTTCTGTATAATGAGGATCTCCTACTTTGCAACATCATCTTTCCCTTAAATTCAGGTCCTTGTGATCTCGGAGAAGCAGCAGTGAGAGGTGGTGTGAAGAAAGATCTTAATGCCCTGCCCAGAAATTGAACCTGAGGAGCTTGGATGAAAACCAGGAATCCCAGCCACCACACTCCCTGGCTCTTGCCCCCACTGAAAAATGCATTTCTCACAGAGGCAAGACTGTAAAAACAGGTACACAGTTTATTATTAGAGACATAGCACAACAACAAGTGGGAAAGCACACAGAGAAACAATTTGTTTAGTTAAGACAGAAGCAAGGCAGAGATGCACACCTGGAGAGAAAAGGTGTGGACACCCTCCCTAACAAGGAGCGCAGTAAAGAGGCCGTTATGTCATGTATACAGGGCAGTTCTTCCGGGGCTTTGTTTACCTCTGGCCAATTATCTGGTTTCTTTTTCCACACCTGCCCTGCCCTAGGACCCTCCCCAACATGCTTGTGCAACTTTTTTCCAAGATGGATTCCAGCCCAGAGGCCTGTGGGACGGCCTTAGCGTCACCTATTATGGGGTGGTGCCCCCTCCTTTTTGACCCCCAAGGAGCCTTTCTGCACGTGTACAATGTCTCCCTTGCCCCAAGGATGGGAAATGTATGACCTCTTGATCTTTTAACAGGGTTTAGTCCCACTCTGTCCCTGCCATAAATAAGTCCAATGTCCGGTTATCCACCCTATTCCTGTTGTTGTTTCTTATATCGAAGTGCAGATCTCGAAATTTAGACGGGATTCCGGTCATGAATATGTAGTCCTGGAGCCCGTTTGTCACTTGCTTCAGGAAGTGTAAACAGGGGCTGGGAATGAATGTCTGACCTGGAGCCCATCTTCTTCTCCCCCCAGGAGGTGAGAACAGGAGGCCAGTAGTAAATGCCTAGCCTACAGCCCATCTATCTCCTGCCTCATTTGGTCCCAAGGATCATTATCTTGCTGAACTTGACCAACAGGATGCAGGCCTCATTTTTTTCACTCAATGACCTGGGACATGTCTCGTGATTTTATTTATGGTGTTATAGTTAAGCCAGACTGCTTCGTTCCACAATGTTCCCATAGCTTTCCTGAGCAGTCATTAACACACAGTGGTCTTCCAAAGTTCCCTAAGCATCCCTCTCTGTCTGTAATTCCCTAGTGGGACTTCTACAGCTACCTGTGTAACTATCCTACTCTATCCCTATCAGGAAGGCCCTGCAAACATCAGAACTTCACACCCCATCCTCCTACCCGCACTATTACCAAAATCTCAGTCTCTCTACACTGGCAGCAAATCAAAATGACGTAGACAGAGTTTTGGGTGAAGAAGAAAAGAGTAGCTTTGTTTCTTTGCCAGGCAAAGGAGGCCACAGCAGGCTAGTGCCCTCAAGACTGTGTCCCCACTGAAGGGGTTTAGTGAGTAAAACTTACACTGTTGGCTCAAATCAGGGTTCTTTTTTCTTTTGGCTGCATTGGGTCTTCGTTGCTGCACATGGGCTTTCTGTAGTTGCAGTGAGCGGGGGCTACTCTTCGTTGCGGTGCGCAGGCTTCTTATTGCGGTGGCTTCTCTTGTTATAGAGCATGGGCTCTAGGCATGCAGGTTTCAGTAGTTGTGGCACGTGGGCTCAGTAGTTGTGGTCTGCGGGCTCTAGAGCACAGGGTCAGTAGTTGTGGTGCACGGGCTTAGCTGCTCCACAGCATATGGGATCTTCCCAGACCAGGGCTCGAACCCGTGTACCTTGCATTGACAGGTGGTTTCTCAACCACTGTGCCACCAGGGAAGCCCCTAAAACAGGGTTCTTGATAAGGATCAGGGCAGGTGCTGGGTCTGCATTCTTCTCTGCTCATGGAACATTTTAAAACCATCAAGATTGGTGTGAGGACGTCCAGAGATGGGCTCTGATGGTCTCCGGGGTTACTGTACCATGACCTTCTCTCTGGAATGAAGAATGCTTACAAATAAAAGGAGCGTTAGGGATTCACGTGCTGAATCCCTAACCCCCAGAACCTCAGGATGTGACTGTATTTGGAGATGAGGTTTTTAAAGAGGTGATCAAGGTAAAATGAGGTCACAAGGCTAGATCCTAATCCAACAGGACTGATATCCTACAAGAAGAGATTAGGACACATTTACGCCTAATTAGGGGAGACCATGTGAGGACTTGGGGAGAAGATGGCTGTCTACACATCAAGGAGAGAAGCCCCAGGAGAAATGTTAAAGTGCCTTTGTTCAGCTCACAGGGAAACAATCTGACCTTGCCCACCTGTGAATGGCTGCAGAAAAGAAGAAATTAACACATCCCCTCCCTGAGGCTGGCCATTCTAGGAGATGTTTTGCAAGATTGATGGCCGTTTTTACTTTACTTCCTCACCACCTCTCCTGCTCCGATTCTATAAAAGAAACTGGCGTCTAGACCTAGATAAGATGGGTTTTGGGGGCCCTACTCTGCCACCTTCTGGCTCTGCTGGCTTTCTGAATAAAGTCGTATTCCTTGCCTGAACACCTTTTTTCCCAATTTATTGGCCTGTCGTGCGGCGAGCAGAGCGCTTGGACGCATTAACAGGAGCCTCCATGGCTCTAGGCTTCCCCCTCAAATGTAAGTGCGAACCCTGGGTTTTCACTGTCTATCAGTCCTTTTTAACTTCCCAGGACTGTTCACTAACCCAAGTTCCTGTGAAGCTTGATCAGAAAGTCCTAACCATGATGAAACACAAGCTCTCTTTCCCCTGCAGTGCTGCAGCCACCTGGCTGTGGGCATGGGGGAGGGAGTGGTGCCTGGTCGGCATCCCTGCTGTGCCCACCTGCACCCTTCTTTCTACAGCAGTCTCATGCCACCTGTTGGAGGTTAGGGTTAGTTTCCTATTGCTATCGTCACAAATCACCACAAACATAGCAGTTTAAAACAACACACATTTATTATCTTACACTTCTGGAAGTCAGAAGGAGGAAAATGGGTCTTATGTTCCCAGCAGGGCCACATGGGGAAGCACTAGGATCAGTCAGGAGGCAGAAGGGGTTGGGGAGACACGCACAGGAGCCTTTGCTGGGGTTCCCATGGCAAAGAATCGGTGAAGCAAGGGAGCAGCCTTAGGATCTGCTAGTTGGAGTCATTTCAGCAGGCTCTGGGGTGCAGAGGCTGCCCTGTGCTGCCTGAGACCTGGCCCTGGCTGGTCAACAGGGGTCTGACTGGAGTGCAAGTGTGGCCTTGGATGCCGGGTTGGCATGTGAAATGCACACTGCTGGCAAGCCCTTCACCAGCTAACCCTGGTAGGAGCAGTCCCTTTAGTGTCAGGAAGGCTTCAGCATTGCAATAGGATACTTGTTTCTTTATGGTTTACCTTCCTGGAATATCTCTGGATGATTAAAAAGTCCCTGAAGGCTGAAGCTTCTTAGTATAAAAGTGAAACTCTTCACAAAACTGTAGCTTGACAGACTCAGTTTGTGCTGGACAGTCATGTCATGTTGAGGTAAGTAAAGCACGGGCTTTCCGCTGGGAGAGGAGAGTCAGGGCAGCCCTTTGAGGGCACTCTCCCTTTGTCAGAGTCAGGGCTGGGGCTGTGTGGGAAATTACAAAAAAGGGCAGTTGCTTTCCCGAAAGGGAGACTCCAATCATAGTATAACACACATATTATATGTCCTGAAGGGCAATGTTTATTTTTATTTTGAAGATCAGGGTGAACCATTCATAAAAGGAGTAGTGAAAATACAAACTTAAAATAAAAACAGAAACAAGAAAAGGGCTCTTAATTTCGGTTCACAATTATGAAACATATCTTTTTTTCATAACCAGATCCCCATTTTGCATGTGTTTGTTGTTGTTGTTGATCCCCACCCTGTCTGCCTCTTCTCAACCCAGAAAATGTCTTCACGGAGGTCTTCAGACTCACAGCCTGCCCCAAGGAGGAGCTGAGACCCAGACCAGCCCCAGGACCAGGGCTCCTCACAGCTGCTGTTTGTGTCCCTTCCATCCTGCCTACACTCAGTTTCCCCTTTGAGGGATTTAATAATGGTTGTCATTTACTGAGGGCTTCCTGTGGGTCAGGCTGCTTTCTGAGTACCTTAAATGTATTTTCTCATTTAATCTTCAAAATGATTTTGAGATAGGTCCCGTTATCTCCATTTTACTGATGAGAAAACTGAGGCCCAATTGGAAGTGGCAGAGCCATTATTCAAACCCAGATTATTTGACTATGGAGGCCACATTCTTAATCAATGAACTATGCTGTCTCTAAATAGTTGACATCTTTATGAATTAGATCATTTAGAAGTTTGGAGACCCTTCAAATGAAACGATAAATTTAAAAATCTTAGATAAAATGATATATCAATTGTAATATGCAATGTTGCCAGTGAAGATCTACTCTGAATTAGAATTCAGTTGTTTCATAAATTGTACAATGAGTTTTAGGAACTAGGGGATCCAGGGACCAACCCCATTCTTATTCTCCCTTCAATCTGGTGGTGAGGTGGTAACAAATTCTGCCATGTGCTGTCTGGAGACTGCCCATATGGCGGCAACAGTGAATAAACATTAGCACAGCCCTGCCACAAAGCCAGCTCCTCCTCCAGTAAAACGCTGTTCATTCCATGTTGACAGATTATTTTCATAGAGTAGTAAAAGTGTGACTTTTGTTCATTTAAAAAAAAAAAAACTAGTACGTGGAAGCTACTAAATTACTAATATGTTTTTTAAATTCTCAGGGTCAGTCTTAGGGCTAATAGATCATTATTGAATATATTCATATCTAATTAGGGAACAATTATGATTTATAGTCCACTTATTTTCAGAAAGAATTTGTGTCAACTAACAGTATTAAAACCACACAAAATAGTCCAGGTCAGAGGAAAACATAATAAGAATCACCAGCCACAAGAAGCAGAGAAGTATCCAGACCTGGCATTTACAGGAGTTAATTGAGCTTCCTGCCAGCAGGACTAGGAGGTGTTTAATCTGTGGATTGTCTCTATCTCAAATGCTTCCTAGAAGCCCCTTGGGGTCATCGGTCAGGCAGAGCTCACACCCTGTACTGCACCTGGTCACTTCCTCACCAGACCCACCTTGACTTCTCCAGTCCACTTCTTGGAACTCCCATTCTGTCCTCATCTTCTCCATGAAACTAGAGCTTTACATCTTCCAGTGATTTATAATCACAGGCTGCATTGCATTAGTTAGTCAGGGGCTAGGAGCACACTTAGCATCTCGGGCCTGGCGTCCTGGACACGGGGGCTGCCAAGCAAGGCCCTCCTGCAGCTGCTACAATGAAGGCCTGATCTGGTCACTGCTGTTGAGAGAGCCTGAGGCAGATGAGCCAAAACCTTGGGTTTCAGTTCAGAGTTGCTCACAGCCCTTCAGCTATGACAAACAGCATGTGAGCACACCCTCCAAAGATACTTGCTGGTCCGATGTCACCCTAGGAGCCATCTGAGGGGCAGCTATTATGTCAAGTGTATGGAGTCAGGATGGGGGTCAGAACTCCTGAGATGGAAACAAATCTGGAGACTGCCTAAAACCTAATAGTAGGCCAAGAACTATTTGTGGAACAAATACATTAAACTAAAACATTCCCTAATTGTGAAAGCGAAGACCCTAAAGCTCAGATTAAATACTTGCCCAAAGTTGTACTGGAAGTTGGTGACAGAGCTGTACTGAGACCCAAGGGGCCTCAACCATGGTTCCCCAGAGTGGCTTTACCAGAGCTGAAATCACCCACGTAGGTAACTCTTCACGTGGCAAGTCTGAGCACAAAGGCGATGTCGGTCTCAGAGGAACCGGCCAGATTACTGTGACCAGCCTTTGTGACATGGATGGAGTTCTCAGCCATGTTCCATTTCAGAGTTTGTGTCAAGGTGTGAGGCCGCCCCTTGGGGGTGGGAAACCCACATGTCAGCAGAGAGAAGAGGGAGACGGAAGAAGCAGAGGGACGAAGGTGGGCGCCCCCTTCACTCCTGCCCCCAGGAGATACTTACTGTTCAGCATGACAACATCCCCAAGTGCCCCCAGAGCCTACACAGAACTCACCCCTCAGGTTTAAGCTGGGCTTCAAAGATGCAGGCTGAGCACTGGGCAGCTCAGGGTAGGAGGACAGGGTACAAAGGGTAACAAAAACACAGGATCAACAGATGTGTGTTCATGGACCATTAAGTTCCTTCAGATATATTCTGGAAAGATAAAAAAATTACTGCTAAAACACTGATAGATTTATTTAAAAAGAAAGCCACACATATCAGAGTAACACTTGTTTAATTAACAAATATTTATTGTGTCCACTTTGTACAAACAGTGTGGGAAATGATGAACCAACGAGCAGTAGGAAGGAATTCCTACCAAGAAGAAATAATACAGACTCAGGGAGCTGCATGTGAGGGGTGGCCACGTGCACAGATGCCACTTCAGAAGCCCTTCTGAGAAGGTAGCATTTGAGCCAAGACCCAGTGAAGGGGGAGCAAGGCGTGTGGATGGCTATCTGGGGGAAGAGCAACAGAGCAAGTATACTTTTTATTAACTTTAAAGATAAAACATAAATTTTAAGATATTTTGACTTGGGTACCACTTCAGGACCTTTGGTTCTTCCCCCCAGCTTCTTTGGTTACGTGCTTACTCTTCCTCTCTCTCAAATGCTCTAAGGAAAATGTCTTCTTTAGGTGTTTACTTCTCTTATTAAAAGGCAAATAAATCAGCCCTAGTTGGTGATACAGTCTTCAGAGACGGGACAAAACACAGTTGACTTTCATGGTTAAGGAAAGCTGGCCCGGAACGGCAGGACACAGGGGCCCTCCTTGTCCCCCTCAGCAGGAGTAGGAGGCCTGGAAGAAGTCTTCCCTGGGGAGGGCCCTGCAGTGTCTTCACTCGGAGTGTTGCCTTCTCCATTGACTTTTCTCCCTCCAGCCACCCTGTCTCCAGCACCTCTCACCCAAATAGGCCTGTCTGTCTTAATCCTTCCTTGTTTGAACTTTCAGATCTGACAGGTTTAGCATTTAAAGACTCCATTATTAGTTCACGTAATAAAAGACTTTGCATTCCCAAGTAGACAGAAGCCTCCTTCAATGTGAGGAGACAATTCCATCTGTTTACTACTTATATACAAAGCTTTTTGATTGTCCAGAAACGGGGAGGGAAGTGTAGGCTGTGATAACCACACAGGAAGAATACCATGAACAGGCCTAATCTGGGGCTGGGGAGAAAGCAGTGGTGAGAGGACGGGTGGAGACAGGAAAGCTCTTCAGCATTAGTGTAGGGGCGGGGGTTAGAGGAGATGGGCTACTGGGGCTCAGATCTGACCTGCGGGACATCCTGATGCCACCGGCACACCACCTCCACCTTTTGGTTAGAACTAGAGGCAAGAAATGCAAACTGTACAGCACGGGTTAGTGAGGAGCAGCTTTGGAGACTCTACTTTGGTAAATAGCTTCAAATAAAATAAATTTGTGGCTGCCAGAGGGAGGAAATGAAAGGTCATCTTATGATTGAAGAGGCATATGTTGTGCAATCTTTTTCTGGCATAAATACAGCTGAAATAGATCATTTTGTAAAGGAAAGTTGCTGATCTACACTTGTTGGCCTATCCCAGATGAATAGACTCAGAGAGACAAGGAATGAAAACCAATGAAATGTGTGCTGATTACAACCAGAAGAAGACAGAGTGACCTCTTCAGGCTCTGGGTTTTAGTCTTTTATTGCATATAGGATAATAAAATTCAGGTATATGACCCTTCCAGCTCCAAAATCTTCTGATCCTGGTCTCATATTAGATTCCATGTCTAGGATGTATTTTTCTTAATATGTAGTAAACTCCTTAGGATTAGACACTTCTGTTGTACTGGATGCGTAGCAGACAATTGTGGATGAATATTCTACATTTGTGAAATGTCATCAGGCTGAAGAGTCTTTGACCTTGAGGTCAAACTGATCTTTTCCAAAAGCGTGCAGAAAAAGACTAAATTGCTTAACTTTCTCTTAATATCACATTGAGTTTAATAGTGACAAAATATACCAAAACAAGTCAGACAAGTTATTGAGCAGAGCTTCAATAAGATAATTTTCTTTTGTTTTTGTTTTTAAGATAGTTTTTTTTTGGAGGACAAACCATTTTTGTGGTAATTATCTTTTGTCCCAATTTATTAAGAAGCTGTAAGCTTCCTTGTTGTACTGTCTCATACCGTTTGGTATATTCCTTCCTCCTTAGCTGACATGAGCAAGGGAAAGCAGCTTTCTGAGAGGCTATGTACCTGTTGTACCTACAGGTGTAGCAAGTGATTCTATTCCTGCAGCTTGAGAAGTGATGCATTTCTTCTGTATTTTCTTCGAGGAGTAAACACATCTCTAAGAGAGAGCTGTGGAGAAGACACTTAGCATCTTCTCAGCTGCCTCAGAGTTAGATACAAAGAAACCTCGCCAATCAGCTACACTCTGGGCTTTGTATGACTCAGATCCCACGAAACCAATTATAGTGGCAGAATGTCACCATAATCCACATTGCAGTTCCTAACAAAGTAGAGCAAGAGGTGAACACCAGAGGTCCTTCTCATCAGAATTACATGGGAAGCCGAATCAGAATCTCTGGGGTTGAGCATAGAAATCTGCATTTTAACAGACTCCAGAGGTGATTCTCATGGACTCAATCAGACACAGATTTATGCATCAAGATTTGGGACAACTGACGGATATTGTGCGATATCCAAGACAGGTCTTAGAATTAGAGAATTATGGAACTAGGTCTGGAATATTGAGATATCATCTTCTAGCATTTCCCACAAAAATGTACCTGATTTCTGTAACATGTTATTAGGTTATATGAGGAAAAAGTTTTTCCAGGGTAGAAATGTTTGGAAGATGGGCTGACAAACGCTAATAAGTTTCCTAATGATGGGTGCTCTCAGAACTCATAATGAGTGGATGAATGTTGAGAATCTCCAAAGTGGGCTGAGTAGGCAGTGTTGATACAACTCATTCAGTTATCAACTTTTTTCATACGACATGTTCTAGGTCTCCCATTTTGCAGAACTTGAGTTGGGATGCTGTTCTGATTCACTTTGGCCAGTGTTTCTGTAATTAAGGGTGGCTATGTGGGGACCACCCTCCTGGACTTGCGAGGTCCTTGGTCCTCCCCACTGCCAAGCCTGACTGATCTGTCCATGGGCCATCTGTGTCTTTGCCATGGGTCCACTCGTGTGGTACTTTTTTGTTGCATTGTGAGCTCTTTGTGGGCAGAGTTCACAGCTGAGTGTTCTTAGTACAGTGCATTTCTGGTATAATTCTACCTATATAGTGATTCAGTGAATATACTTACCTGGAGGATCCTCCAAACCCACACGTTGCAAAACGGTGTGAATAAACTCCAGAGCAGAGCCACACATTTAAATATTACCTGTTCTTTATGTGAGCTGCATATGGAATTTAAAATTTTCTAGTAGACACACTGAAAGGGCAAAATGAAAAGGTGACATTAATTTTAACAATACATTTTATCTAAACCAATATATCTGAAATGTTATATTTTCAACATGTAATCAACATAAATTATTAATACACAATTTTGAATTTTTTTCATACCAAGTCTCTGAAATCCTGTGTGTTTAACACTAGAAACATATCTCAATCTGGACTGTCCACATTTCACGTCTTCAATAGCCACATGTGGCTAGTGGCTTTTTTATACATAACAGACAACAAATTAAGCATAACTGATATTTAATGCAACTGAGTCTGGGATACTAAACCAGCTGACTGTGTAGGAGTGGGTTCCCATTTTCCTCTCTTCACTGTCTTTCTAACCAGTTTTTCCAGGTCTGCCTGTGTCACATCTAGATGATATCTTAGGGATCCAATTGCTTAGATTTTACAGTCTCTGTCAGGCTTTTTCGTCTCATTTTTATTTATTAAGAAGTTCAGATTAAACCAAACCTTTAACATCTGATCCACTTCAAAACATCACTTGGACCCCCCCAGCCAGGGCCTGACCTGCCTCATAATCCTAAAGAATGGAGGGAGTGTGGTCCGTGATCCCCTTGTGCTATCTCTCCACCTTATCCATGTGGTGTCTGAAGAGGCCAGAGTTGGGGTGGAAAGAAAGAGGCGCAGGACGGAGGATCCTAGTGTTTTGATGCAGATGCTCAGACACCACCTCATTCTCTCCAGGGACATCTGTGCTCCGTGGAGACCTCTAGGCTGGAGACCCCCACTCCTGCTGTGTCCTGGTCCAGGCACTGCGCCATCTGGATGACTAGCTGGTGGCTCCTCAGCTCCTGTTCCATCCACGCTGGCACCCTCTTCTGTGGAGGCTACTTCGACGTAGCAGGCAGGCCCTAAGGCTGAGGCTTCTCAAGACACCCTGGACATTCAGGCTTCTCTCTCGTTTAACCACCACGGGCAGCTCCAGCCTTCAGACATTTTGGTCAAGACTTAGGTTACAGAGTCTGTATTCCTGGAATCCTAGGACCACCGTCAAGCTTCTTGATGAACTCACACAATGCTTTGGTCCCACAGAAGCACAGAGCAGGCCCGCAAGTTTCACAGCTCAGAGGGCATGTGATGTCCATCGGTGTTCCTGGAAAACAGGGGCTTCTCTGGAAGACTGCCTCCCTTGGTGTGAGATGGTGGATTTCAAGTACTCACTCCCTGCTTCATATGAGAGAGAAGAGGAATTGGTCAGATTGTGAAAAACTCTTTAAAGAAATCCTCACTCACTCTGATCAATCTTACTGTCTCATATAGGCTGGAGGTGGTCAGCAAGGGAAAGATCCCAGACCTGAGCTCGCTAGAGCTTGATGGTCCACCACCTTCACCTGGTGCATGGGGATCCCGCCTGCATGGGCACAGTGGGCATCTCAGGCAAAACTTTGAACAGTCCCATTTGGCCTGTCACATAGGAAGAATCCCTGGTATCCTCACTCCTTACATGAGTTAGGTGATCACAGGCCAGACCAGACAGTGATACATCCTAGGGGAGGGTGGGAACTCTACAGCAGGCAGAGTTGATTTGGCACCCAGATTCCCATTACCTTTTCCCCTTTGAGATGTGTTGCCATTTACATATGTCCAGGTAACAGATTTCTAAATTACAGTATCTACTTTTAATTAAATTGATCTGCATACTTCACAAAGCAATGAAAAATTCCTGAAAAAAGGCTAGATTGAAGTGAGGGAAATGTCACAGCTCACACTTATTGGATTACTTCTATTTAGATTTCTTTATCAGCCATATTATGAGATAAAACAATAATGAGATAATCCCATCTGGTAAAAAGCCAATGACCATGATGACTTACTTGTGGTATGGATTTATCTTTACTCCTGTTAACAGTGAATCCCCTCTTAATTTTATATTGTATCTGGAGATATTACCTAGTGAGGATGTGAAATCGTCTATGATTAGTGAGACTTTAAAAAAACTGGACATTCAAGAACAAAAAAGAAACTTCTGCAATTTAAAGAGTGATGTAAAAAGAGTGAATAACGAATTCAGTATTTCACAAGACTTTATGGGTAGAGTCTCCTTGAAGATTTTTACTTAATAGTGAAAAACAGGGAGATACACACCATTGGAAAAAATTTTCTTCATGAGAAGTTTATGTAACTTTTAATTTAAAAAACACAGTCATTAGATGTATGCATTCTAAAGTTGAGTATTACACCATTAAGAACACTTGGAGACCACTGAACTAACCAACTTTCGGATGGTTAACTGCTCTTAAGCACAAGTCTGAGGATGAAGGACCCAGGTCCAGACCTAGAGGTTATGGGCAAGGCTTGCTTGCTTCTAGTCTTCATCATGGGACTATGCTCCCCAACATGTTGGGGAAGGAACTGAGTGGAGGTCTCTTGAGTCAGGGGCTCAAGAGGTCTCCATCTCTACGTGGTACAGCAAGAGTCAGTATTTACAGGCCTCCAGAGTCAACGCCCACTTTTACTCTTCTATTCCAGCCCAGTGAGCACGCCCTGTTTAGTCCATGGTTAACCAACATTTTATGTCTCCAGAATTTCATCAAAATATTAGAACCAAAATATTCATAAATTCATTTCTGGTCATGAGTTCTTTTCCTAAAACAAGACTTGTTGACTCTATGCCATTGCTCAAAATCCTGTGATGAATTCAGAGAGAGTGAGCCTGTGGGCTCCAGCAGAAGTGGACGCATGGGGCCTGCTGCTCTTGGAAGATCCTCTTAGAAGTAGGGAAGAAAAAGCCTTTAGGCTATGATCTCCTGAAAGATGAGCAGCTTCCTCACAGAATAAAGTAGGACTTTCCCGGTGGTCTGTGATGAGACCATTTCTAAGATACCAGCATTTATCTACAGGAAAAGTCCAAGTCTGGTCCCAGCACAAGAAGCTCGTTTACAGAGGTGTGGGCAAGGCCAAAGAAATGATAAAAGCCTGTGAAACATACACAGGCTAGCAACAAAGTAAAGCCTTTAATACCCACAGGCTATAAGGGGCCCACCAGGGCCAAGCTGTAATGGAAGAGGGAGTGCTAGGTAAGCACTCACTGGGACTAGGCTTCTCAACTGGGATGATTTTGCCCCATTTTGTAAATGAAAATCAAAAGAAAGCCAGGGTAGCAATACTTATATCAGACAAAATAGACTTTAAAACAAAGCCAAAATAAATAAATAAAAATAAATCTAAAAAAAAATCAATAAATGGTTTGGGAAATTTGTAGAGTTATATGCAAAAGAATGAAACTGGACCACTTTCTTACACTATTTACAAAAATAAACTTAAAATGGACTAAAGACTTAAATGTAAGACTTGAAACCATGAAATTTCTAGAAGAAAACATAGGCAGAACACGCTTTAACATTGGTCTTAGCAATATTTTTTTTGTATCTGTCTCTTCAGGCAAGGGAAACAAAAGTAAAAATGAATAAATAGGACTATATCAAACTAAAAACCTTTGCACAGTGAAGAAAATGATCAACCAAACAAAAAGGAATCCTACTGCAGGGGAGAATGTATTTGCAAATGATATATCTGTTAAGGAGTTAATATCCAAAATATACAAAGGATTCATACAATTCAACATCAAAAAAACAAAAAACCTGATTAAAAAAATGGGAAGAGGAGCTGAATAGATATTTTTCAAAAGAGGACATACAGATGGCCAACAGGCACATGAAAAGATGCTCAACATCAGTAATCATCAAGGAAATGCAAATCAAAACCACAATGAGATACCATGTCACACCTGTCAGAATGGCTATCATCAAAATGACAACAAATAACAAGTATTGGTGTGGATGTGAAGAACTCTTGTGCATTGTTGGTGGGAATGTAGATTGGTACATTCACTATGGAACACAGATGGAGATTCCTCAAAAAATTAAAAATACAACTGCCATATGATCCATCAATTTCACTTCTCAGTATTTATCAGAAGAAAACAAAAAGGCTAATTTGAAAAGATATATGCACAATCAATATTCATTGCAGCATTATTTACAATAGTCAAGATGTGGAAGCAACGTAAGTGTCCATCAATGGATGAATGAATAAAGAAGATGTAGTACACACACACACACACACACACACACAAACACAAACACACACACAGGAATATTATTCAGTCATAAAAAAGTGTAATCTTGATAGGAACCAAGATGGCAGAGTAGAAGGATGTGTTCTCACTCCCTCTTGAGAGACCAGAATCACAACTAGCTGCTGGACAATCATCGAGAGGAAGACACTGGAACTCACCAAAAAAGATACCCCACATCCAGAGACAAAGGAGAAGCCACAATGAGACAGTAGGAGGGGCACAACCACAGTAAAATCAAATCCCATAACTGCTGAGTGGGTGACTCACAGACTGGAGAACACTTAGACCACAGAAGTCCACCCACTGGAGTGAAGGTTCTGAGCCCCACATCAGGCTTCCCAACCTGGGAGTCCGGCAATGGGAGGAGGAATACCTAGAGAAACAGACTTTGAAGCCTAGTGAGAATTGATTGCAGGACTTTGACAGGACTGTGGGAAACAGAGACTCCACTCTTGGAGGGCACACACAAAGTAGTGTGTGCATTGGGACCCAGGGGAAGGAGCAGTGACCCCAGGGGAGACTGAACCAGACCTAACTCCTAGTGTTGGAGAGTCTCCTGCAGAGGCGGGGGTTGGCAGTGGCTCACCGTGGGGACAAGGACACTGGCAGCAGAAGTTCTCAGAAGTACTCCTTGGCGTGAACCCTCCCAGAGTCTGTCATTAGCCCCACCAAAGAGCCCAGGTAGGCTCCAGTGTTGGGTTGCCTCAGGCCAAACCACCAACAGGGAGGGAACCCAGCCCCACCCATCAACAGTCAAGCAGATTAAAATCTTACTGAGTTCTGCCCACCAGAGCAACAGTGAGCTCTACCCACCACCAGTCCCCCCCATCAGAAGACTTACACAAGCCTCTTGGATAGCCTCATCCTCCAGAGGGCAGACAGCAGAAGCACAAAGAACTACAATCCTGCAGCCTGTGGAACAAAAGCCACGTTCACAGAAAGATACAAAAGATGAAAAGGCAGAGGGCTATGTACCAGATGAAGGAACAAGATAAAACCCCAGGAAAATAACTTAATGAAGTGGAGGTGGACAACCTTCCAGAAAAAGAATTCAGAATAATGATAGTGAAGATGATCCAGGACCTCAGAAAAAGAATGGAGGCAAAGATCGAGAAGATGCAAGAAATGTTTAACAAAGACCTAGAAGAATTAAAGAACAAACAAACAGAGATGAACAATACAATAACTGAAATGAAAACTATACTAGAAGGAATCAATAGCAGAATAACTGAGGCAGAAGAATGGATAAGTGACCTGGAAGACAGAATGGTGGAATTCACTGCTGCAGAACAGAATAAAGGAAAAAGAATGAAAAGAAATGAAGACAGCCTAAGAGACCTCTGGGACAACATTAAATGCAACAACATTCACATTATAGGGGTCCCAGAAGGAGAAGAGAGAGAGAAAGGACCAGAGAAAATATTGAAGAGATTATAGTCGAAAATTTCCCTACCATGGGAAAGGAAATAGCCACCCAAGTCCAGGAAGCACAGCGAGTCCCACACAGGATAAACCCAAGAAGAAACACGCCGAGACCCATAGTAATCAAATTGGCAAAAATTAAACACAAAGAAAACTTATTGAAAGCAGCAAGGGAAAAATGACAAATAACATACAAGGGAACTCCCATAAGGTTAACAGCTGATGTCTCAGCAGAAACTCTACAAGCCAGATGGGAGTGGCATGATATATTTAAAGTGATGAAAGGGAAGAACATACAACCAAGATTACTCTACCCGGCAAGGATCTCATTCAGATTCGAAGGAGAAATCAAAAACTTTACAGACAAGCAAAAGCTAAGAGAATTCAGCACCACCAAGCCAGCTCTACAACAAATGCTAAAGGAACTTGTCTCAGTGGGAAACACAAGAGAAGAAAAGGACCTACAAAAGCAAACCCAAAACAATTAAGAAAATGGTCATAGGAACATACATATTGATAATTACCTTAAATGTGAATGGATTAAATGCTCCAACCAAAAGACACAGGCTTGCTGAATGGATACAAAAACAAGACCCATATATATGCTGTCTACAAGAGACCCACTTCAGACCTAGGGACACATACAGACTGAAAGTGAGGGGATGGAAAAAGATATTCCATGCAAATGGTTATCAAAAGAAAGCTGGAGTAGCTATGCTCATATCAGATAAAATAGACTTTAAAATAAAAAATGTTACAAGAGACAAGGAAGGACACTACATAA
>RJWK010037153.1:0-21402 GCA_004363435.1 Platanista minor | reverse complement strand
ATTCAAAACTTAAAAAAAAAAAAAAGGACAGTGTTTGGAGAAGTGGAAGATTTCCTAGTCACAGGTGAGAAGGTGAATTCACAAAACGAGGTGAAAAAACTGAACTTCACTGGGCACGTACTCTTTAACACACATCTATACACAACCAAAGCAATGCTGCCAGAAGCTTCTGTTCTCCCCATTTAACCAATGAGTGAGAAAGACTTGAATCCCAGATAGGAAACGGCAGAGGGGTAATTTGAACCAGGTTAAACTAAGAACAACAGGCCCATGTCCTTTCCATGATCACACCATGATTTGCACAAGCCCTTGGCAAGCCTCTTGTTGGACGCCTTCCCACATACAGGGTTGTCTTGTGCAAGATACCAGGGCTCCTGGGATTAAGGAAAGCTGACGAGCTAATTCATTGGAAGACTGAAACCAGACCTTTTGCAAGCACTGGAATAAAGCTGATGCAACTATTCAGGGAAATAATGGGAACAGTTTTTTTTTTTTTTTACAGAGTGGCTGCTGGGTGCCAGAGGTTTTGCACATTTATCCCCAACCATCTCCAAAATTCTGCAAGTAGGGATTATTATCTCCATATTATAGATGAAGCACCTGAATCTTAGAGAAGTGATGTCATTATTCAGGGTTCCACAGCTAGTAAACTGCAGAGCTAGGATTCAAACCCAGGTCTGCTAAATCTAAAATTATACATTTTTCCACCCCACTATACTACCCTACCTTTGGCCTCAAAAACAATTTCTATTTTCCAAGGGTAGAAAGAGGGACTGCAACAGGTGTTGTAAAGATCGGAGAAGGTGGTGAGTCCATGGAAGCTGACGCCTGAGTCTCATGGGCAGACCTCAGTCAGGATCACGAAGGTGTAGCTGGTAAGGCTGGTCGTTCCCCAAGGGGCCTTTAGCCCATACCCATGAGGGTCATCTTCCATCATATATATCCTCCATGGACTCAGAACTTTTCAGTTGATGGGGGCCACTGCAATATTATCACCAATATCCCCAACCTGCTCCTGCGCTAGAGGGAAAAGCACATGAACTGGGGTCCTAGGGCTATCACTGGGTAAATATGTCATCTCTCCGAGCATCTGCACCAAAAAAAAAAAAAAGGAGTGGGCTGATAAAACCCACTTGCAACAGAGAAAAGTTACCTGAAAACGTTAAAAGGTCCTGCATTAACCCAATTTCCAATGGGGGCAGTGGGGGAGAGGGCAGGTACTTTCCCCACATGCCACCAAGCAATTCTCAGACACCAGTTGGGTGGCCTACAATTTCACTCAGTCCTGACACTATCTACCCAGAGGTAGCATCAGATTCCACAGGATAAAGGCTCAGTCCTTCAGGACTGCTCCCGGCCAATTCCAGAAGCCAACTGCAAGTTCAGGTTGTTACATGTACTTCTGAGTTGGAGGTTATAACCCCACCTTGGGTTCAAGTAATTTGCTAGAGTGGCTCACAGAATTCAGGATACATTTTACTTGCTAGAGTACCAGTTTATTACGAAAAGATAAAACTCAGGAACAGGGCTTCCCTGGTGGCGCAGTGGTTGAGAGTCCGCCTGCCGATGCAGGGGACACGGGTTCGTGCCCCGGTCCGGGAAGACACCACAGGCCGCGGAGCGGCTGGGCCCGTGAGCCATGGCCGCTGAGCCTGCGCGTCTGGAGCCTGTGCTCCGCAACGGGAGAGGCCACAACAGTGAGAGGCCCGCATACCACAAAGAAAAAAAACAAAACAAACAAACAAACAAAAAAACTCAGGAACAGCCAGAAGGAACAGATGCCTAGGGCAAGCCATGGGGAAAGGGGGCGGAGCTTCCATGCTCTCCGAGCTCAACAACCAAGAATCTCTCTGAACCTAGTGGGTTTTGTTACAGAAGTTTGACTGATTAAATCATTGGCCATTGACAACTGAACTCAATCTCCAGCCCGTCTTCCCTCCCCAGGTCAGGGGGTGGGACTGAAAGCTCCAAACCTCTATCACGTGTTTGGCTCCATGGGCAACCAGCCCCCATCCTTAGGTGCTTTCCAGAAGTCACGTCATTAACACAACAAAATACATCTTTATGGCACTTATCACAGGAAATTCCAAGGTTTTTAGGAGCACTGTGCCAGAAAAAGGAAGACCAAATATAAGAGATTTTTTTTCTTTTAACAAATTTATTTTTATTTTTGTCTGTGTTGGATCTTCACTGCTGCCCACAGGCTTTCTCTAGCTGCATCACGTGGGGGGCTACTCTTCGTTGTGGTGCATCGGCTTCTCATTGCGGTGGCTTCTCTTGTTGTGGAGCACGGGCTCTAGAGCACAGGCTCAGGAGCTGTGGCGCATGGGCTTAGTTGCTCCGTGGCATGTGGGATCTTCCTGGACCGTGGATCGAACCTGTGTCCCCTGCATTGGCAGGCAGATTCTTAACCACCGTACCACCAGGGAAGTCCCCAAATATATATTTATTACAAATCACAACATTGCACTTGGCAAGAACTTACCATGAGAAATACACTATATGAGTACACTTTGCTAAAACTATAAACTTCATGAAGATATGGATTAATCCCAGAGACAGTATCTAATCTGTAGTAGGTTCCTGGGGTCATTATAACAAAGTACCATAAACTGGTTTAAAACAACAGAAATCTATTCTCACACCATTCAGGAGGCCAGAAGCACAAAATCAACGCGTCAGGAAAACTGATTCCTACTGGAGGCCATGAGAAAGAAACTCCCTGCCTCTCTCCTAGCTTCTGGTGTTTGCTGGCAATCCTTGGTATTCCGTAGCTTGTAGATGTATCACTCCAATCTCTGCCTACCTCATCTTCACATGACCTTCTTGCCTGTGTGCTTATGTGTCCTTTTCTGTCTAAGGACACTCTCCTTGGATTTAGGGTCCATCTTTATCCAGTAGGATTTCATCTCAATTGTAAAACAAAAAATGTTGCCCCCCCCATTCTAGTTCTACAAGGATTAAGTTGCAACCCACCGTAGTTGCCCACCAACAGTGCGCTGTGAGGGGAATTCAGGATGGAGGAAAACAGGATGCATTCTGTGCTTTGGATATGCAGGCCCTAGATAGTTAAGATGCATATCTAAGGAAAAAATTTCAATGACCCCAGATTCTTGCATCTTCCCAAACACAGAAGAGCACTAAAATCATTAATTTGAGATGTCTGTTCTTTGTGATAAGCATTAATCTTTTTACTACAAGTTTTTCCCAATAAATATTTCATATATATCTTGGTTCTTCCCTTACCTCTTTGGAGCAGTTCCTCAGAGCTATCTGAGAGGCTATGTCCTGGGCTATAGTCCTGAGTAAGGTCCAAATAAAATTGAAACTCACTCTCTTACATCGTGCATTTTTCTTGGTAATGCACAATCTTTACCTTAATTACACCTGCAAAGACCCCCAATTCCAAATAAGGTCATGTTCTGAGGTTCTGGGTGGATCTGAACTTTGGGGGGACACTGTTCAACCCACTACATAATCTAATGTCTTCAAGTACAGCTGAGGAAGCTGAGGCTTTACAAAGGGAAATGCCTTACCCAAGGTCATACAGTTTTGCATATAAACGATATTAGGAGGAGAGACGCGGGCACTGTGTGACTTTCAGAGACCATACAGTGGTGGACAGACCTTCACGGATCAAGACAAATAAGCCCATCCTGCATGAAGAAAACCCAGAGGGAGTCTTCCCAAAGCATGTTCTGCAATTCCAACCCATATTTCTCCTTCCCAGGAAACATAAGAAGCTGGGCATTTTCTGCCACAAAAAAAATCACTGAAGCCCGGGAGAGAAACCAGAGAGCCAGCAGTGCATCACTTGCCAGTTCTTTAACCAAACACACAGAGAGTTAGAAGCCACCACCTCTGATCTCCTCCCCCTACAATTTCCTTCACTTACAGTTTCAAAATCCTGGCGGTGTATTCATCAGAGAAGTACCAGACCTGGTCCACAAGTTTATGACGTACATTTCTACTGCGTCTGCGCGGTGTCCCTGGGTCTCCTGGCCAGGTGTAGCCACTTGGAATTAAGGGGCAACTTGATCCTGGAGCTGTTTCCCCATGCTTTTCTGCTTGATTATAAATATGACTTTGTGAAAATCCAGCCACACCACTGTCTCCATCGGGCTGCATTCTTTTCAAAACTCAACCTCCTTCATGGGCACAGAGCATCTGTTTCGAGTCAGAAGGCAGGGCAAGGCTGTCTCCCACATGACGTGGCTCTGAAGCCCCAGCCGTGGTACTTGAAACCTAGGGGCCTGAGATAATTGGCCTCCAAACCAAATTCAGCTGCTGAGACCTGATCAGAAACTGCTGGCTTTCTTTTTCCCTAAACTGATCTAATTCCCACTCACAAGCCCTCTGCCCAAATGCCTGGAGGACTGCTTGGGTGGGCCCCAAAGCCTCCGGGAGAAGAGATAGGACTGAAAGGTGCAAAGGGGATGAGGAAAAAATCCAGACACAAAAGGTCACATATTGTATAAGTCCATTTATATAAAGTGTGCAGAATTGGTCATCTACAGAGACAGAAAACAGATTGGTGGTTGCCAAGGTCTTGGGGGAAGAGGGTTGAGGGGCCGCTACTTAATAGTTAACCGGGTTCCTTTTGAGGCTGATGAAAATGTTTTGGAACCAGATAGAAGTGATGGGTGCACCACAGTGTGAATGCACTAAAGGATGCTGAAGTATATACTTCAAAGTAGTTAATTTTATGTTGTGTGAATTTCACCTCAATTTCTAAAAAATTCTAAAAGGGAAGGAAAAAAGAGGGGGAGGGGGATGAGGAAGGAAGCCCTGGCTGAAGTGGAGCTTTCACAAAAGCCAGCCTCAAGGACAGCAGGGACGCAGTCTAAGTTAACCCCTCCCTTTCCAGAGGGAAGCCTCGGGCTACAGGCCTGTGGCATTTTCCCAAGGAGCTTCAGCTGAGAAATTGCACCTCTGCACCAGCTGGTTGTCCCCTAAAGCTAGAAAGCTCTCCTCTCTAATGGTCAGCTCAATCATGGGTTCTTTTCTCTGATAATGTTTTTAAAGAGAGAGGGCCTATTTCAGGGGCTTAAAATGAAATAAAGTGGAATTAAACGCAGTGGGGAAAAAAATATTTTAATTTAGGATTCTCAGCTTACTTATTCTAAATATGTGTATTGCCTTTTCTAAGTTGAACTGAATCTCTGTTTTGAGCCCCCATCCTGCTGCAAAGCAAAAACTTAATCTCATTCAGTTCAGCCTCTGCCACTTTCTCCAGGATCACACCTAAATTCTATGTGAATGTGAATTCTATGCGAAGGTGTCTGCCCCTTGCTGTCCTCGTGTATTCCCGTGAGCTGCTGAGATGTCGCGATATTCATCTGGACCTCTGGACGTGTCTTGTCTACTTTTGCCTCATCTATCCAGCAGGTCTTCTCCAGGTCTGCAGGTTCTCTATGCCACCTCTCTGCTCCCCACGGATGTCTGGGAACCCTTTACTGGCCCCTATGCCACGCTGGGAGCATCAGAAATGAGGGGGAGCTAAGGCTGTTCACCCACTTGCTTGCTACCCTTAGACACGTGGAAAAGTCATTCTCATGCGCTCCCACCATACAGGGCTGACTCAGGCCCAGTATGCAGCAGCTGTTTCTACTCTCCTTTCATGCCATGTTATGGCACAGGCTATCTCTGGGAACGTGCCCAGGTTCTGCCAACAAAGTAGACACAGGTCTCCTCTACTCTGGGATTCGCCAAACCTATATGCAGTCTCTAAAGTGAGATTCAAATCCACATCTGATTTGAAAACACAAGTACTTCTTCCTAAACAACACTACCTCATTGCATTTAAATGGGCACCTTAGAAAGACATCAGTGTTTGACTACAGTTCGGGTGAGGAGACTTTCAGGTAGAAAAACAGATATTCCTACAGAAGAGCCTCAAGAGCATTGCTAATGGGGTGCAGAAACAGAAACCTACGAACAGAAGGGTGTCAGTGTGCCCCACACACTCTGCACTCCCACCCCTCACTTCTCCAGGGTTCCCTACAGGAAACCCCTGAGAAGAAATTAACTTGGAAAAGTCAAAAAAAAAAAACACAGGAGTCTATACAAAAATGAATATCTGAAAATTCCAGGCAATGGACAAACCTTGAAAACATACACTAAGTGAAAAGAAACCAAACACAAAAAGCCACATATTGTATGATCCCATTTATACAAAATGTCCAGAATAGGCAAATCCAGAAAGTAGACTGATGGTTGGCAGGGGCTGGGAGGAAGGGGGAATGGGGAGTGACTAAATATTTAGTGGGTATGGGGTTTCCTTTGGAGGTGATGAAAACGTTCTGGAATTAGACAGTGATGATGGTTGTACAACATCGTGAATGTACTAGAAGTGAGTAGCCCCCGCTCGCCACAACTAGAGAAAGCCCAAGCACAGCAATGAAGACCCAATGCAGCCAAAAATAAATAAATAAATGAATAAATAAATAAACTAAAAAATTACTTGAAAAAAAATTAAGCCAGGGGACTTCCCTGGTGGGCCAGTGGTTAAGACTCTGTGCTTCCACTGCAGGGGGCACGGGTTGATCCCTGGTCAGGGAACTAAGATCCCACGTGCCACATGGTGCAGCCAAAAAAGAAAAAAAATTAAGCCAAACATAAACCCCCAAACTGAAAAATACAATATTTGAAATTAAAAATTCACTAGATAGGATAACAACAGCATACTGAATATTCTGAAAGTGTGAGTGAAAGTGAGGGCAGGTCAACAGAAATTATCCAAACTGAACCACAGCACACAAAAAATTTTTTTAACGTGAACACAGCATTGATGGCAAAAATTAAGTAGTCTGACACTGGTGTTATTGGAGTCTCAGAAGAAGAGGGGAGAGAAAATGGGTCAGAAAGCAAATATCTGAAGAAGTGGTGGCTGAAAGTTTTGCAAATTCGATAGGAAAAATTTCAATCTACAGTGCAATAAACTCAGAAAGCCACAAACATGATAAATATCAATACAAAGAAAACCATGCCTAGACACATCATAATCAACTTACTGATGAGTAAAGATAAGGAGAAAGTCTTTAAAATATCCAGAAAATAGAAGACACAACACATACAGAGGAACAAATAAAATCACATCTTACTACTCATTGGAAACAATGGAGGCCAGAAGACAACATCATGACATCTTTAAAATGCTTCAAGAAAAGTAAAGGGGCCACTCCTGCAACATCTGTGAAAAACCTACCCATCCATGAATATCATCTTCTTCAAGC
The DNA here is from genome assembly GCA_004363435.1 of Platanista minor. NCBI lineage: Eukaryota > Metazoa > Chordata > Mammalia > Artiodactyla > Platanistidae > Platanista > Platanista minor. The sequence continues at coordinate 14,167 of RJWK010037153.1, read as the reverse complement.
ATCTGCTCTCAACAGAAGAAAAGTTCAATGTTTTCTCATTGATACAAAGGTAACCTTGAGCTTTTCGTCTAAGTCCCAGCTCTACAAATATACATTAGCTGAGTGCTATTTATCTCTTTGAACCCAAGTTCTCATCTGTAACTGGGGATGATAACAGTTACCTTCACCTAGTAGGGCTGCTGGGAAAACTAAATGAAGTTGTAAATGTGAAGCACTTAGCACAGTACCTAGTAAGTAATCGGCTATAGCGACCACAGGGTGAGCGGGAGATGGAGAAGACTCAGACAATGTGGTCCATGTCCCCCAAAGCTCTTTCCAACCAGCTAGGCAACCAAGGTCTATGGCAAGGATACAGGATGTGCTGAGGACTCAAGGGCGTGATTCCAAGCACATCTTTGATACCAGGTGAATGGAACCACATCTGAGCTACCTGAACTGAGAGTGCAGGAAAGGCAGCTCCCTGGGTTAAAACTAGAGGCTGTTACTAAAGAAGAGGCGGGTAGTGGAGGAGGGAAGGCCAGGAACAAATGTTCACCATGCACTCTAAAGGTGGAGCTCAGGTTTTTCCTCAAGGAGCTCATGTATAAGGAGATAGTTTGGTAGGAGACGGAATACAAGGCACTAAGCATTATGATATGAGGGATGAGCAGGTTATAAAGGGGCAAAAAGTGACAGGAGAAAAGGGTGATCAGAGGAGATTTCCTGGAAAAAATAAAATTTGAAAGGAATATTCAAGGACAAGTAAGAGTCCACAAAACAAAAAAGAAGGAAGAGATCTTTCAGGCAAGTGAAGAGAAGAGACTGGAAGAATGGGTGGGAGATGAGGCAGGAGAGACAGAAAGAAACAGATCATACGCCGCTTTGTAAGTCATGCTAAGGAATATGACTTTTTCCTCTAATGAGCAGCTTTCAATGTGTTGTTCTTACTAAGAGCCACGATAATAAAATCATTTCACATGGCAACCTGGACCATATGTATATACATCTATACATCATAGGTATAGATGTAGACATACGTACATATGAATCCCAAATGTACCTACCTTGGAAAACCGTTTGGCAGTTTAAATAGGCATCATACATCTACCCTGTGACCCAGAAATTTTACTCCTGGTAGTATGGCCAAAAAGAATGAGTGGATATGCCCACAAAAAGACATGCCCAGGAATATTCACAGGACCTTTGTTCCTAATAGCCAAACACTGGAAACAACCTAAATGTCCATCAACAGGAGAATTGGATAATTAAATTGCAGTATATTCATACAATGAAATACAATGATGAAAATGGACACACTACAGCTACGTGTGACTTCGTGAATGTGTCTCAGACATAATATTGAGCTAAATAAGCCAAACCCCCAAACAGTATATATTCTTTGATGTCATTTAGTTCAAGAATAGGCAGAACTAATTGAAGATTATAGCAGTCAGAATGGTGATTATCTTTCAGGGAGCAGAGGTGGGTGTGGGGTGTCATAACTACTCCAGTTATGACAGGGAGGGGGCAGGAAGGAGCTTTCTCAGGTGCTAGGCATGTTTTATATCTAGATCTGGGTTAGTGGCTAAATGAGAATATGAATATATAAAAATTCATCAAGCTGCACACTTAAGACGCTGCACTTTACTTGAATAAATGTTATACCTCAATGCAAAGTTAAAAATTATGCCACACTATCCTAAATACATGTCAAATATGTGGAGCTCAAATTCCCACTTAGAATATGCATTTACATTTATAACAATCTGAAATAAACAGTACTGAAATAAACAACTGTCTCACAAAACAATCCATGTGATTGAGGCTGACATTTAGTCTATTCAATTTTTTTTTTTTTTAATGTTGGCTGACTATAACTCACTACACTGATTTCATGGCCCACTAAAGGTCGTAATCCATTATTTGAAAATCTCAGTGCTAGACAATAGGGATCCATTGAGGGTTTTAAGAGGAGTGACCTGAACAGGCTAGAGTTTCAGAAAGCTCCCTCTGAGGCAACATGGAAGGTGGATTCAGTGAAACTGGAGCTGGGAGATCAGGTGAGGAGGCCATTAGGTTTGGGGAGGGTCCCTAGAAGAGGGTCTTGAGCCAGGTCTTTCTTTCAGATTGTGGGTTTTTATCTATGCTCTGCATTGATCTGACCCTGCATCACACCTGGCCCCTGGTTCCTGACACGGAGTCCATCGCACCCATCCTACAGGTGGATGGCATTCCCTATTGGGAGTGGCTGGCTGAGAGGAAGCATGCCCATCCTTTCCACCATCCTTGCAGTGTTACAGGGACATGGGGCAGAAACCTTCCCTCCCTCTCTTCCCAACAAGCAGTGGTTGCTCCATCAATATGATTAGAGACAGGGGTCTAGGTCAAAGCTGACGAGGAAAGAAAGCAGTTTGTACGTCCCTGTTCTTTCCCAGACATCAAACAAGCCACTTCATGTGTGTTACCTCAGTTCATTTCTACAACAACCCTTTAGAACGGGTATGATCATCTCCAAGGATGAAGGAAAGTTAGGCTCGGAGTGGGGAAGTGACACTACACATCCACGGCCCTGAAGCTGGTAAGTGATAAAGCCAGGCTTAGAATCCAAATCTGCTGATAGAAGGTCCAAACTATTAGGCTAATGTGAGTGCATCCCGTCTTGATTTGAAATGCTGGCCTGATTCATGACATGTGCTAATGCCCATGGGCTCTGTGAAATCTTCCAGGGAGGGTGGAGAAACCTTGACTAAGCAGTCTGCCCTCTGGGTGCACTGGGATTTCATGCTCTTTGTTTGAACTATGGTAACTTATGACTTTTCTCACTTCCTTTTTTTTTTTTAAATTAATTATTAATTTATTTATTTTTGGCTGCGTCGGGTCTTTGTTGCTGTGCGTGGGCTTTCTCTAGTTGTGGCATTCGGGTGCTACTTTTTATTGTGGTGCATGGGCTTCTCATTGCAGTGGCTTCTCTTGTTTCAGAGCTCAGGCTCTAGGCGCACAGGCTTCAGTAGTTGTGGCACACGGGCTCAGCAGTTGTGGCTCGCAGGCTCTAGAGCTCAGGCTCAGTAGTTGTGGTGCACAGGATTAGTTGCTCCGCGGCATGTGGGATCTTCCTGGACCAGGGATCGAACCCGTGTCCCCTGCATTGGCAGGCAGATTCTTAACCAGGGCGCCACCAGGGAAGTCCCTTTTTCTCACTTCTTTAATCTTTGTTTCAGCTCTGCCAGGGGTTCTGACTGTCGCAGACCTCACAGCTCCAGGACCCAGCACTGGGCAACTTTGGCAATTGGTCCATGACCTCATCTCTCTAGCCAGGGATAACAGGCTAGGGAACTGGTGATGGATGGCAGGTATTCTGGAGGCTCCAGGAGAGTGGAGGTCAGGAAGGGCCATGTCCCTGGATACCAGGCCCAGCCTGGCCTAACAACCATCCCTATATTTCTACACAAGTGTCACAAGATGAGGAGAAGCTGCTGAAATGCCTTGTCTCTGAGTCACCATGTTTCCTTTTAGTCACCACCAGAGACTTCTGGGGGCAGAAGAGGATTCTAATGGGAAGTCTGAAGGCCATGCCCAGCTGGAGCTCTCAGAAGGAGAAACTGAGGCTGATGAGTATCTCCCAGCAGCTCTCATCGTGGTGCCCACTGAGGAGGAAATTCCAGATCACACACAAGCACATGTGCCCGCGTGAACACACACACTCACACATGTCAGCCCACCCAATCCCTGCGGTCTCCATTCTGTGCCCTGAGAGGCCTATCCTTTGGGCTTCCTTGCCATCTGGCTTGGCACGTGCCCATGGTAGTCTTGCCTCCTCAGGCGAGCTCTAGCCAACCCCTTGCCTCTAGTTTTAGGAAGGAAGAGGCATCTGTTCCAGATTGGCCCCTGAACTTTGGGAGACACTTGTCACATTCTCAGTGGTTCTCAGGGAGCGCCCTCACTTCATTCCAGGTGTGTGTGGGCAGGGGGAAAAGATACACACTTTTATACACTTAAAGTAGCAAAGGGACCAGGTTTTTTGATCCCCATTTAGCATGTCCTGCACAGCTGGTCTATCACCTCCCTTAGATATTAAGGGCTCTGTTGGGCTGTACCCCACAGGCCTGCAAGGCCTGCACTTGCCCAGCTTCAAGACTGCAGAAAGCCCTGGAGTCAGCAACAGAATCATCAATGGTTTAATGGATGCGGGAGCTTACACGTCTGAAGCAAGGTCCTGGAGCGACACCCCACCACGTGTAGTGGACGGTGAGCAGGACATGGTGGTAATCTTCTCTGGGGGAGGTGGGGGGAGGAGAGATTACCAGTTAGAGGGGGATTGACATCTGGTAGGCCCCTCAGTTACCAGGGAAACCAGCAGAGGGGCACGCCCCTCACTGCCCCTTTGAAAAGAACAATCACCAGCTGGAGCCTGGGGCAAGTACATAGGAAGGTCAGTCATGTGGGTGTAGGTGAAGCAGGCACTGGTTGGGCACGGGATGTACAGAGAGCAAGAGAGGAGCCATCCTGAGTGGCCCAACCATACAGGCTTTTAACACATTTTGTTCTCAGCTCTTTGGACACTTCCAAGCAAGAGAACCTGAGTGTTAGAAAATCAAGGATGCCTGGGAGTGCAGGTGCGGGCAAGATAGAGGCAAGAGATTAAGAGATACTAACTACTGTGTAGAAAAGAAATAAACTACAAGGATATATTGTACAGCATAGGGAATACAGCCAATATTGTATAACAACTTTAAATAGAGTATAATCTATAAAAATTTTGAGTCACTACGCTGTACACCTGAAATCAATATACTATTGTAAAGTGGCTTCGCTGGTGGCGCAGTGGTTGAGAGTCCACCTGCCGATGCAGGGGACGCGGGTTCGTGCCCCGGTCCGGGAAGATCCCACGTGCCGCGGAGCGGCTGGGCCCGTGAGCCACGGCCGCTGAGCCTGCGTGTCCGGAGCCTGTGCTCCGCAACGGGAGAGGCCACAACGGTGAGAGTGGCCACGTACCGCAAAAAAAAGAAAAAAAAAATATATATATATATATATACTATTGTAAATCAACTACACACGATGCTGAAAGCTCAGCTTCTCTGTACACGGGTGCTGAAACCGAGTGGGGCCTGAGCACAGAGGCCTCCTTTTGTCCCCCATTTCTTGTAGGCAAGACTCCAGCCTCCACGACCTTCCCTGAGTTCCAAAGGAATACAAAGAGGCCGAGCTTTCAGTAACAGTGCCGAATCGAATCTCGGAGGCAGAGTTCTGGGTGAAGTAGAAAAGGGTAGCTTTACTGCTTTGCCAGGCAAAAGGGGACACAGGGGGCTCCTGCCCTCGAAAACTATGTGTCCCAACCAGGGAGGATTTGGTGAGGAATTGATGGTTCAAAGGTGGGGTCTCTGACAAGATTAGGGTGTGTGCAGGGCCTCCTGTGGTCACATCTCCTAATCTTGATGAGCTTCTCTGGTCCCTTTAATCTTGCCTCAGGGGCTTTCTTGGCTGCTCCTCCCTTGACTAGCAACTGTTTGAATCTGCCCTTTGGAACTCAGGGAAGGTCATGGAGGCTGGAGTCTTGCCTACAAGAAATGGGGGACAAAAGGGCCTCCATGCCCGGGAGCCCTACAGGGCCCCGCTCAGTTTCATACCTCAATAAAAAGAAAAAATACATATAAAAACAAATTAATTTTTATTTTATTTTATTATTATTTTTTTTATTCGGTATGCAGGCCTCTCACCGTTGCGGCCTCTCCCGTTGCGGAGCACAGGCTCCGGACGCGCAGGCTCAGCGGCCACGGCTCACGGGCCCAGCCGCTCCGCGGCATGTGGGATCTTCCCGGACCGGGGCACGAACCCGTGTCCCCTGCATCGGCAGGCGGACTCTCAACCACTGCGCCACCAGGGAAGCCCAACAAATTAATTTTTTTAAATGCCGTACACCCTCCTCCTTCCCTCCTTCTTCCTTCCTCTCTTTTTTGCACCTCTGCATATAGTGGATAAATTCCAATCCTATATGTATATGTGTGCACACACACACACCCTTCCCATACACACACAAATACAAGTAGCTGAAAACAGAGTCTAAGAGACCTAGGTAGTGGAGGTGTTATTTCCACAAGTATCATCTGGGCCCCAAATACCCTGTCACACGTCAATGACCCCTGTGCCTTGGTCTCCCCAAAGGTCATCACTAGGTCTGAGCTTGTGTCATTGAGTCCTGGCATCATCTGAGCCAATAATCAGGCCAAAATAGATGTTTTTGACGAATGCCTTTCCTGTCGGCAATGCACTGCTCACAGTTCACAAAGCCCCTCTACACCCCTCACTCTAACTCTTGCACAGAGCTCTGTAAGAAGAGAATATTATCTGTCTCTGGGAAAGATGAAGATGCTCATTTCAAGCCTATTGAAGTTCTGAAACAGGAGGGAAGGGGGCAGGGCACAACCTTTAAAAGAATGATATACAGGGCTTCCCTGATGGCGCAGTGGTTGGGAGTCTGCCTGCCAACGCAGGGGACACGGGTTCATGCCCCGGTCCGGGAAGATCCCACATGCCGCGGAGCGGCTGGGCCCCGTGAGCCATGGCCGCTGAGCCTGCGTGTCCGGGGCCTGTGCTCCTCAACGGGAGAGACCACAGCAGTGAGAGGCCTGCGTACCGCAAAAAAAAAAAAAAAAAAAAAAAAGAAAGACATACAAATTGAGGATACACCATAACTGGTTAGAACCAACTTGGTCCAAGATGGCGGAAGATTTGACTTCCAGTAGACCTTGAGCCTCATTATATGCTCATTGTAATACATTAGCATAAGTTAAATGACACACCCACAGGCATCATGACAGCTCCCAGGCCAACCATATAAGGCCAAAAAGTGGGCAGTGGCTCTGTTCCTGGAAATCCGCACCCCTTCCCTAAAATAGTTGAAATAATCCTCTCACTCTTTAGCCCGTGAAATTACCCAGCCCATAAAAACTAACCATCCCATATTTCAGGGCCTCTGGCCTTCTGAGATGACCCACACTCTGTCTGTGGAGTGTGTTTCTCCCAAAGCAGGTCTCCTCTTTTGAGATGGACTGCATTCTGTCTATGGAATGTGTATCTCTCTAAATAAATCCACTCTTTACCTATCACTTTACCTCTCACTGAATTCCTTCTGCACTGAGATATAAAGAACCTGAGCTTCATTAAGTCCTGAGACCAGGTGTGCAATTTCAATTAAAAGACAGTGGGTTTGGGGGCTTCCCTGGTGGTGCAGTGGTTAAGAATCTGCCTGCCAATGCAAGGGACACAGGTTCGAGCCCTGGCCCAGGAAGATCCCATATGCATGGAGCAACTAAGACCGTGCACCACAACTATTGAGCCTGAGCTCTAGAGCTCGTGAGCCACAACTACTGAGCCCGTGCGCCACAACTACTGAAACCCGCGCATCTAGAGCCTGTGCTCTGCAACAAGACAAGCCACCCAATGAGAATCCCGTGCATAGCTACAAAGAGTAGCCCCCTCTCGCTGAAACTAGAGAAAGCCCACGCAGAGCAACGAAGACCTAACACAGCCAAAAATTAAAAAAATTTAAAAAATGACAGTGGGTTCAAGTGCCAATCTGGGCTTTGGCTGGGTTCGGGTCCCGGCCCATGGGTTCAAGTCCCAATCTGAGTTGTGCAGTTTCAGTTTTGTTTTTTTTTTGTATTTATTTATTTATTATTTATTTTTGGCTGCATTGGGTCTTCATTGCTGTGCACGGGCTTCCTCTAGTTGCGGTGAATAGGGGCTACTCTTTGTTGTGGTGCACGGGCTTCTCATTGCGGTGGCTTCTCTTGTTGCGGAGCTCGGGTTCTAGGCGCGCGGGCTTCAGTAGCTGTGGCTCGTGGGCTCTAGAGCGCAGGCTCAGTAGTTGTGGCGCATGGGCTTAGCTGCTCCGCAGCATGTGGGATCTTCCTGGACCAGGGCTCGAACCCCTGTCCTGCAGTTTCAGTTCTTAATGAACCAAACTAAATACAGTGGAAGAAACCCTGTTTACTTTCCTTCCCCCTCCCCATTTTTCCCCCCATTGCAAACTTAACTACACCGATACCTCTCCTCCCCTCCTGCAACACTGGGAAAACATCCAAGGCCCGCCTGGGCTCTGGACCCCATCCATCTGCTTCTCAGGAGAAGTCCTATTTATCATTTATTCCCTCCCTCCTCAAGTAGCTTCACTCTCACTCTCTCTCTTTCTCTCTTCTGGACCTTCCTAGTCACTTAAGATTCATTTCTAGCATGGTAGAAAGTTTATAGAAGAAAATTAGAAAGAGGAAATGGAGGAAGGAGAAGAGAAAAGGAAAGAAGGGGAGAAAAAGATGGGAGAGATGGAACTGGCTATTTGCCCGCGAGAAACAAACGCACTTGCAAGTCTTCTGACTTGACACTTCCACCCACTACTGCCTCATTGCTTTCCTTTTCTTCACAGCCAAACATTTTGGGGGAAAGGTCTGTCTATGTCTCTACTTCTTCACCTCCTATTTATTTCTCAACCAGCTGCAATGTGGCTTCCGTCCCTTCCTCTCCACTAAAACTGATTTAAATTCACCAGGGAGCATCAAGGTGCAAAATCCAATAGACTAGAAAAAAAAAAAAGGTTTCTCCTGAGCACGTGGTCTGAGGATGACACTTCCTCCCACGTTCCTTGAGACTCTCCTTTCCCCTGTCCTCTGTGGCTCTACCTTTTCCTGACGTGTACCCTCCCTCTCCATCTCCTTTGCTTTTTTTCCCCATTAACCCTTAAATGCCAGGGCTACTTCCTAAGCCTCCTTCATTCCTTGCACTCTTCACTCCCACAGGGATATGATATTCAAATCCACAATTCCAACCACCAGTATCAGCTCCCCACTGATGAGTACCCAAACCATGTCATAACAACAATAGTAATATTTATTAACAGATAACAAGCAGCAGGTACCATCATCAGTCGTAGCTCATGGATAAGCAAACTTAAGTAACTAGGCTGAGGTCACACGATTATTAAGAGGCAGCTTTTCGGGCTTCCCTGGTGGCGCAGTGGTTGAGAGTCCGCCTGCCGAGGCAGGGGACACGGGTTCGTGCCCCGGTCCGGGAAGATCCCACTTGCCCCGGAGCGGCTGGGCCCGTGAGCCATGGCCGCTGAGCCTGCGCGTCCGGAGCCTGTGCTCCGCAACGGGAGAGGCCGCAGCGGTGGGAGGCCCGTGTACCTCAAAAAAAAACCCCCCCCAAAAAAAGAGGCAGCTTTTCAAGTCCTCTCATGACCACTTCTGGTTTCCAGCAAGATGAGAAACTAAAAAGGGCTACTAGCTCTCTCTCTCCAAATCAACCCTGAAGAACACATGAGGGTGAAACGTGGGTTGATGAATCTGACAGTAGCCTAGGAAATAAGATGACAGTCAAGTGCCAACCAGGTGACAGATTCTGAAGGGGATCTTAGAGCCACTCTTTTCATGTGTTTCCAAGGGGCTGGGGGTGGAATTGCCTGCCAGTCAGTGCTTTGGGGCAGAACAGCAGCAGTAGGGCATTGGCTGGGCTGGGGAACAGAGAACAGCAGGTGCACACAGATGGCCTGGCTCTGGGCACCACTCCTTGCCCCATAGCCTGAGGCCCCCAGGCCTCCGGGGCCTAAGGATTGATCATTTAACCCCCGTGACACCACCCCATTACCCCAACATCAACCAATCAGAGAATTGTGCACGAGCTGATCACATACCGCCCCCCCACACACCCTTCCCCCACCTGTTTTTTTTTTTCTTTTTTTTTGCGGTACGCGGGCCTCTCACTGTTGTGGCCTCTCCTGTCGCGGAGCACAGGCTCCGGACGCGCAGGCTCAGCGGCGATGGCTCACGGGCCCAGCCGCTCCGCGGCAAGTGGGATCTTCCCGGACCGGGGCACGAACCCGTGTCCCCTGCCTCGGCAGGCAGACTCTCAACCACTGAGCCACCAGGGAAGCCCCCCCACCTGGTTTTTAAAAATGCTTCGCTGAAACCCTTTGGGGAGTTCAGGGTTTTGGGGGGCGTGAGCCACCATCTCCTTGGCTGGGCCTGCAATAAAACTTTCTCTGCTCCAAACTCCAACGTTTCTGTACTGTTTGGCCTCACTGTGCGTCAGGCGCACAAACTTGCGTTTGATGACCTTTCGTTCCAGGTTGTCGTTCCAGAGCCCTCACCCTGAAGTGGACACCTCCACACACACTCACACTCTAAGCACTTGGCAGAACACAAGCCACGGCCAGGCCTTTCAGCCCTCCTTCTGGACGAGGCGATGAGCCTCCCAGGAGAAGGTTAGTGTGTGTGAGCTCACACGGTAAAATAACTGATGGGAAACACCATAAAAGAAAGTCAAAAGGGCATTCAGTGAATATCAGATAAAGCACAATAAACAATATCAAATATGCACAACAAATATCTTCGAAAACATAGAAGAGGATCAGAGTTCATAAAACAATTCAAGAACAAACACGTCTATTGAAAAACCATAGGAACAATAAGCAACACTGGGTTGAAAAACAGTATGCAAAAATATAATGGTGAAAAAAATGAACTTCCATAGATTGACTGAAGAGCGGAATGAATAAAGCTGAAGAATGAATTAGCAAGACTGGAAATTCTAGTCTCGACAATCACCCACAGAATAACTGGGAAGAGACTAAAGAAGTATAAAATTAAAAAAAATTTTTTTAATAAAAAAGAAGTTAAGAGATATGCAGGAAAGAAGTAGAATTGTCAGCAAATCCCAGAAGGGGAAAAAATAAACATAGGTAAGAAAATATCTGAAGAAACAATAGCCAATTTTTTTTACTAAGATTAGAAAGAAATGAAAGACTTTAAAAGATCTTACAGAGTGACAGATAGGTATGAGTAAACCCACTTAGAGTGACATTACAATGATAGTTCAGAACATCAAAAGCAAAGAGACAATGTAAATGCTTCCAAAGAGGAAGAACAGATCACCTCTTAAAATCAGACAGTGGAACTTTGAAAAACATTTATTCAAGTAATAGATATATTAATAAAATGATACATAAAATTATAATTATTAAAATTATATATATGTATATAGTATAGCACACAAATTAAAAAGCACAGCTTAATTTTCACAATGTGAACATATCTGTGTAAACTAACCCCCATAACCAAAAAAGATAATGTTACCCACCACCCAACAAGTCTTCTTGGCCCTTACCAGTCACTATTTGCCCCCTAAAGACAACCCTATCCTTACAGCTAACTATCCTTAGTTTTTTTGAATTTTATATAAATAGACGCACACTGTATATACTCATTTGTAACTGGCTTCTTTTGTTCGACATTATGTTTGTAGGATTCACCATGTGGTTGCACCCATGTAGCAATTGTTCACTTATTCTCCCTGATGCAAAGCAGAGTTTCTCAATCTCAGCACTATTGACCTGTGTGGGCCAGGTAATTCTTTGTTACGGGGAGGCTGTCTTATGCACTATAGGATGTTTAGCAACATCTCCAGTCTCTACCCCCTATATACCAGTAGCAATCCTCTCTTCCTGCCCCAACAAGTTGTGATAACCAAAAAATATTTCCAGACATTTCCAAATATCTCCAGGGAGGTAACATCGTCTTCTCTTAGCACTGCTGTATAGTGCTGTATAGCACTGCTCTGTGTGAGCATATCAAAGTTTATTTATCTCTTCTACTGTTGAAGGACATTTAGGTTGTTTCAAATTTGGGGCCTCAAAGAATAATAATACTATGAAGGGAAACAATATTTTCAACAGTTTTAAAGGAGAAGAACATCAAACCCAGAATTTTCATCTATATAAAAAGTCTCAGTTTTATCACTCGAACATCGCCTTTGAAAATATTTTATGGGTAATATTCCAGCAAGACGAGAAACAAATCCATAGGAAAGCTGTATGCCATATGTGAAATAAAGGTGAGTAAACAGCACAGCAAAGATACTATCTAAAATAGGACAAACAACTTCCACTTCTGGGTAGGATGTAGGTTGAAGCAGGCCAACACTGTCACTAACAGCAACTATTAAGACCAGACAAATTACAAAAAATCACATTCTAATGGTGTCAAAGGGCTGTGGCACTAATGAGGACTGGATGGGCTAAAAATCTCAGGGAGGGCAGACTAGTTTAGAAGAGACCTGTCAGATAGGCAGCTGGTATATTCCCCTGGGAGCATTTGCCAAATCTGGCCATGGGTTGAGGACTAGGGACTTGGCCCAGGCAAATAGCCACTATGAGGGGAAAGGGCAACCATCAAAGCTTTCAGCTATTGCTTAGGGCTGGAATGACAAAATCAGAACAAGGAGCCTAGACACATCTGATTTTCCTGAGTATGCATTTGCTGACTCCAAAGGCTAGGGGTGCAGGAGGATAAATGAGCTAGCCTAAAAGCTTTTGAAAGTCAAATAAAATCTGAGGCATATGCTAGGTCATAAAACAAGTCTGAATAAAGGTAACAGGATTGAAATCATACAAAGTGTGTTTTCCAACCACAATGGAATTAAATTAGAAATCAGTAACAGAAAGAAATATGAAAATTCCTCAAAAAAAAAAGGAGGGCTTCCCTGGTGGCACAGTGGTTGAGAGTCCGCCTGCTGATGCAGGGGACACGGGTTCGTGCCCCAGTCCGGGAAGATCCCACATGCCGCGGAGCAGCTGGGCCCGTGAGCCATGGCTGCTGAGCCTGCGCGTCCGGAGCCCGTGCTCCGCAACGGGAGAGGCCGCAACAGTGAGAGGCCCATGTACTGAAAAAAAAAAAAAAAAGAAAGAAAGGAAATTCCCTGGCAGTCCAGTGGTTAGGACTGCCGGGGGCCCAGGTTCGATCCCTGGTCAAGGAACAAAGATCCCCCAAGCCGTGCAGTGCAGCCAAAACAAAAGAAAGAAAATTCCTCAAATATCTCGAAATTAAACAACATATCTCCAAATAACCCATGGGTCAAAGAAGAAATCACAAGAGAATTAGAAAACATCTTGAACTGACATAACAGATCAAAATTCCTGGGATGTAGCTAAAATAATGCTTAGTCAGAAATGTACACCTTTAAATACCTATATCAGAAAAGAAGAAAGACCTCAACTTTCTACTTAACTTTCTAGACTAACTTTCTATCTTAATAAACTAGAAAGAGATGAAAAACACAATAGAAAAATGTATCAAAGATCTCTTTGCAAAAGAGGATAAGCAAATGTCTGAGAAAGATATGAAAGGCCCTCAGCTTTGCTAGTCATTAGAAAATGCAATTGAAATCCACAATGTGATACAAACCCATCAGAACCAGAATGGCTAAAATAAAAAGGATGGAAAAATAACGTGTATGGGTGATAAAGTGGCGCAATTAGAACTCTCTTACATTGGTGTGTGATGGGGTGTAAACTAGCATATGCCTACTCTTGAGATCTGTTTAGCCTTACTGACTAAAGCTGACATACTAAACAGGAATGCCTACCTATGCTCACCAAAAGCCATGCACTAGAATGGTTATGACAGCTCTCTTCAAAATCGCAAACAAAACAAGAAACCGGAAATCTACCCAAATGTGCATCAAAACTAAAATCAATAAATAAAATGCAGTATGCCATATCATGAAATACTATACAAGATACTACATGACAATGAACAAAACTACAATGACATACAACCACACAAATGAATCTTCAAAAACGTTGAGCATAAGATAAGATACAACAAAAACAAAAACACATACTGCATGACTCTTTGCATATAAAGCACAAAAATTGTCAAGACGTACACATTCTTTTAGCAGTCAGAATTGTGGTTTCCCTTAGTGAGGGTATAGGTGGTGACTGGAAATAGGAATAAGGGAAGTTTCTTGAGTGTTAGTAATGTTCTGGTTTTTATTGTGCTAGTTACACTAGGGTATCTATTTTCTGAAAATCCATTAAGCTATACCCTTATTATATGTTTGTGTTCCTATATGCATATAATACTTCAATTAAAGTTTTCAAAAAATCATGTAGCAAGTGACTGAGACAGGATTCACACACAGCTAGTCAGACTTAAGAGACTGAATCCTAAATCTTAAATTTAGAATCAGGGTTACATCATTCTCTGCAGTAGTTGAGGGGGAAAAAAGTATATCCCTGTACTAGTCAGGATTCTCCAGAGAAACAGAACAATAAGATGTGTGTGTATATATACGTATATATATATATATATATATATATATATATATAGAGAGAGAGAGAGAGAGAGAGAGAGAGAGA
>RJWK010037152.1:0-21402 GCA_004363435.1 Platanista minor | reverse complement strand
AAAGACTACAGTGCTACGCATCACCACAATTTCCTATGAACAGAACATGTCACCTAGGAAATCCTTCTGTTTTAAAAACTCACCTTAATGAATCTACCCACAATTTGAGACGTGTATTTCGGCAGCTGTTGCACTTTGCCAAGCAGTATCAAAGAAACGAGAATATACTTTTTATATGCCTCCAGCATGATGTGACTGACAGCCATAGCAGGAGTGGCGATGGCCTGAGCAGGAGTGAAGACAGCAGGGGAGCTTGAATTAGGAAAAGAGCACTTATACTAAATCACTACCTTTCAATAACTCTAGAATTTACCCTTTGACACATCCAACTCACTGGGCTTTGGTGTCACCAAGCTGTGCGACTACCCCCACTACCGAATTTCAGAACATTTTCACCCCCTAAAAGGAAACCCCAGGCCGTCAGTGATCACCACCCACCCCCCAACCCCAGGCAACCCCTCCTCTGCTTCACATCTCAATGGACTTGGCTACTCTGGACAGTGCATATAAATGGCTTTTTTCTGTGTGTGTGGCCTTGCTGCGTGGCTTGTGGGATCCCAGTTCCCCAACCAGGGACTGAACCCAGGCCCTGGGCAGTGAGAGCACAGAGTCCTAACCACTGGACCGCCAGGGAAGTCCCATAAATGGCTTCATGTAGTCTTTTGTGAGCAGCTTCGATGTGACATTTTCAGGGCACACCCCTGCAGTGGCCTGTGTCAGGACCTCATTCTGTGTTACGGGCAAACAGCGCCCCAGCTTTTGTGTACTCAGATCCTCAGCTGGCAGGCATCTGGCCACATGAATCATCATGCTGCCATGAACATTCATGTATGTATTTGAGTGGACAGTTGTCTTCACTTCTCTTGGGTGTAATCCTGGGAGCGAAGCGCCGGGTCACATGGAAGTTTTAGGTTTAACCTTTTGAGGAACCGCCAAACTACTTCCAAAGCGGCCACACCACTGTACATCACCCACTGGCAGTTATGAGGGTTCTGAATTCTCCACATCCTCATCAACACATTACTGGCTCTCTTTTTAACTTCAGCCATCCTAGTGTGACTTGATATCACACTATGGTTTTGATTTGCATTTCCCTGATTACTAGCGCTTTTAGCCATTTGCCTATCTTCTTTAGAGCAATGTCTATTCAAACACAATTGCCCATTTTTAAAATTTTATTGTTGAGTTTTAAGACATCTTTGTATATTCTGGATGTAAGTCTCTTATCAGAAATGTGATCTGCCAATTTTTCCTCCCATTCTGAAACTGCCTTTCCACCTTTTTTCACCTGGATTCATGAGGGTTAAGAATTCAAAACTATCACACCCAAATCAGCCCAAATGTTCCAAATCAAAATCCAAGCCACTGAGCCTATAAGGCACTTCTGAGAATTATTCAACAGAAACACTCATGCAAGTGCTTAAGAACACAAGTGCAACGATTCACACACAACACTGCTTCTTTAATAGTGAAGCACCAAATCTGCTTAGAGTACCACCGATCGGGGGCTAGTAAACTGCCAGGTCCACATGTGGCATGGGGTAAGAGGAGGAGGCTACTTTCACTCTTTACTTTATATAATGCTGTGTGATCTGAATTTTTTTCACTAAGTACATCCTTCTTTTGGATTTTAAAAAGGCAGTGAGGGCTTCCCTGGTGGCGCAGTGGTTGAGAGTCCACCTGCCGATGCAGGTGGGACGCGGGTTCGTGCCCCGGTCCGGGAAGATCCCACATGCCGCCGAGCGGCTGGGCTCGTGAGCCATGGCCGCTGAGCCTGCGCGTCCAGAGCCTGTGCTCCGCAACGGGAGAGGGCCACAACAGTGAGAGGCCCGCGTACCGCAAAAAATTAAAAAATTTTTTAAAAATTAAAAAAATTAAAAAAAAAAAAAAAAAAAAGGCAGTGAAACAAAATCTGTGTCACCTCCTGAAATTAAGGTACTAATACTACCTGGAACTGAGGTGCATCATGAAGACACAGCGCCATGAAGTACACTGTCACTTGGGCAAAAGGGGGACTAAGTGGATTATCAGGTAAAAGTCTTCTAGCTGTAAACATAAACACGCTGTGTCTTTGACATTTCAACTCTCTGTGAGAGAACCGCACACCTTCCTGCCGCGCGCCCACGTCTCGGCACCCCGAGACCATCGGCGGGCTCATCCCACCTCTGCTGGGCTGCAGAGCCACTGCACGTTCAGTCGCTGCGGGTGTGTGCTCGCAGTTTTCTGAGGAACTGAAGTTGTGACCGTACGGTCAATGTAGTCCCCTGGAAGGTGCTACCTGACCAGTCACGTCCTTGAAAGATACCACCCCTGCCACAGCACCTGTGGTCACCCTACCCTAGGCTCCCAGCAATGCTGGTCAGCCCCTGCTCACTGAGGCGACGCCCACTCACAGGTCTGCGCAGGGGGCTTCTACAGCATCTCAAATACACCATGAGCTCCTCTGAGGCTTTTATTACCCAAACGTGCTCTGAATATAACAACTTATGAACGTCTGGCAAATTTATCCTACAACACTGGTTTTAGTCGGTGCTGTCTTTGTTAGACCGAGTGAAGGTAAGCCGCAGAGCTGCGCAATATGTCTCATTTCACAGACACGAAGGTGGGAGGCACTTTTCACTGGGTACTCCTTCACACCCTCTGAATTACAGACCAGAAGAACGTTTTATTTATTAAAATAAGAAAAACTCGGGAGTTCCCTGACAGTCCAGCGGTTAGGGCTCAGCGCTTTCACTGCTGTGGCCCTGGGTTCCATCCCTGGTCGGGGAGCTAAGATCCCAGAGGCCACGCGGTGCAGCCAAAAAAAGAAAACAATGAAAGAAAAACTTAACCGAACGTCACATCTGGTTTCAGAACAAGAAGATGCGTCAAAGGTCATTCGGTTCCATCCCTTCCCCACACGCAAAGGAAGCTACAAAGTCAAGAGACACACACAACTCAACCCAAACCAGACAGGGGTCGTGGCAAAGCCTGGTCAGCCCTGCCCCACAGTGCCCACCCCTGCCCTGCAGCTCCAGCCCGCAAGCTCGCGTGCCCCCGGGGAGCGCCGACTACCTGCTCATAGAAGTAGAGTGCCCGCTCGAAGTCCTTCAGCCCTGTGTAGACCATCCCGCCGTAGTAATAGTAGCACAGGAAGTGCTTGGCCTCGTAGGCCCCATTCTCTTTGCAGATGTCCACCATGTCCACGTCCAGGTACGGGAGGGCGGGCTTAAAGCACTTCGCCAGCAAACACAGCTGTGGAAAAATTTACACGAAGCCATCATTCTAGGTGCACTTCGGCTTTAGCTGGAGAAGAAAATTCGCAGATTCCGGAAAGTTCTAGAAAATAACTGGCTTTACATTTTATTGACTAAAATGATCTAAATGTCGGCACGTTATACCATTTTCTTAGGCATTCAGAATACAATAGCATTTCTTTAGCAAAGACTGACCAGCTGTGACATAAAGGACTCCACAAATGAAGCAAAGCCCATCTATTTACAGATGCACGACAAGTGTGACCTTTTCTCTTCACTGCCCTGGTGAAGTAAGAACAGTTTCTCTCCAATCACTCCTTTTCCATGTCTGAACCCCTCAGGTAAGTGTAGGGAATGTGCAGCTCAAGAAAGCAAGATCCGGCCAAGTTCTGTGTCTGGGTGATGCGGCACAGGGCACGCACAGGCACAAACTCACTGCACATCTGAGATCTGCAAACTTTACTGTATGTACGTCACACCTCCATCACAAAAGTTTTTTAGAAGAAATAAAGAGGGGACTTCCCTGGTGGCGCAGTGGTTAAGAATCCACCTGCCAATGCAGGGGACATGGCTTCGAGCCCTGGTCCAGGAAGATCCCACATGCCGCCGAGCAACCAAGCCTGAGCACCACAACTACTGAGCCCGTGCGCCTAGAGCCCGTGTTCCGCAACAAGAGAAGCCACCACAATGAGAAGCCTGCGCACTGCAACGAAGGCCCAACGCAGCCAAAAAATAAAATTTAAAAATAAACAAATAAATAAAAAGAGAGCACGTGTCCATGTGAAATTAGAACACGTGGTTGAAATAATCCACACGCCATGTTATTCATTAAGGAAACAATCTAGATACCCCACAGGGACTGGCTAAACCCATGTTATGGAATTCTCTGCAGCTGTAAAGCACTGACACAGAGTCATCTCCAAGACACAGTAAGAAAAAAGCAAGGTACATGAGACATTGTATAGGTTAGTATTTGTGTTTAAAAAACTAGAGAGAACAAATATAAACATATCTGCTTATATGTGCATAAACCATCTTTGGAAGGATGCCTAAGAAACTACTAATTCCAGTTTCCTTTGGAGAGAAGGGATGGGCGGCCAGTCAGCAGGTGGGAGACGGGCTTCATTACATACCCCCACCCTTTGCCATCTGGGTTTGGAGTCACACAAAATAAAATAAACACATGAACAACACTTTAAAGTGTAAGAAGTCACCTGGTTCGTCCTCAGGTTCCAGAGCTCCTTACTGGGATTGTTAAGGTCACAAGCGCTACTCACCCCACCTGTCCCCACATCACGAGCTGAGTAGCTGGGCCTCAGTCGATGGTTTGCGTTCAGTAGCCCCAAGATTCCCTTCCCAGCAACAGGGGCAGCTACACATTCCAAGGCTTAGAAAACAGCTCCATCTTCACCAAGTCCAACTGTGACTCGGAGCAACCCCTAGCTGCTCACCTGGCAAAGGTCAGCATGGACAGAGGTCAGCTGGTTTGTGTTCATCTGCATCTTGTCAATGGCCTGCTTAAGGACGCCGATTCCACGCAGGGGCTGTCGGAAAGGACACCTGTCAGCACGCTGGGTCCTAGGTTGTCACTTAGAAACGAAAGTAACATACTGATGGGCTCTTCTAAACCACAAGAGGAGGGTCCCACAGCCTCTCACGAAACTTCTGTCCCTATTCAGTCAGAAAATGTTGTCTTAAGCTGATTATTGGGATATGTAGAGTAATTCAGCACAACTCTTTAAATCATAAAGCCTTTTCTAATTATTGGAGATAAATAATCAAAAGCAACATTACATTCTCAACAGTTCATTATACTTAGAGCTGAACAAAAATTTTACAGATTATTTACAACAGATGAGACCTATGCTCAGGAGACTGAACTGTGTGGATAAGGACGCTGGCACTGTCCCGCAGGGCGGTCCAGGTGTCGCCTGTAAATTCTCTCCAGCAACATCTCTTACCTGCTGGTAAATTACTGTTGAGAGTGATACCACAAGCCCCTTTTACAGCAGTTCCAAGCGCAAAGGGACCGTTTTCCTGCCCTGACCATGAGTAACAAGACCAAGAACCGCACGAGGTGCAGTCAGCTTCTGCAGAGGAGGCGTGACCGTCAAATAGCTGAGCATCTTAACATGCTTTTCAGTGACGCCTTGCCGGGCCGGGGCCCCTCCCTCAGACAACAATCATGCAGCAGCTCCTACACAACGCCAGCTGCTTCTTCGTTCCCAGCCTCCTGTACACTAGGCTCAAAGCTGAATTTCAAATCAAAGAGAAACCTGCAAACTACAACTTGTGTCAACATCACAAAAAATAAAGACTTTACCAGATTAAAGGAAACTAGAGACACACAACAATGTAATTCAACCCGTGATCTGAGATTTTCTTCTGTTATAAAAGATATTAGTGAAACAACTGGTAAAATCGGAATCAGGTCAGATTTGTTAAAGGAGTCGATCGATGCTCATCTCCTGATGTCGATCACTGTGCTGCAGTTATGTAAGAGAACGTCTTAATTTGTCCTAATTTTTAAGAAACACTCGCTGAAGCACTCAGGGTAAGGGGCATCACATCTGCAACTTTCTTCCCGTGGCTCAGGAAAGAGAGAAAAGAATGAACAAGTTTGGTAAGACACTGACACCTAGGGACTCTGGGTGATGGGCATTTATGGCAATTAATTATACTAACCTAACAACTTTTTTGTAAAGCTAAAATTATGTCATAATCGCAAGTTAAAAGGTTTACCAAACAAAAAAGCGGCGTTTTACAGCACAAGCGATGCTAGAATGGCAGTTCCAAACACAAGCCTCCCCTTTGAGGCATCACTTCCGTGGTCAGAGCCCCACAGCGGATGCTCTGAGCTCTCCACAGCGACCACGTACATCCGAGCATTAGGGTCGCAACACCAGGCTGGAACCCTTACACTCAGCGCATTGTGCAGGTTAGAGGCGTGCTAAACAGAACTATAAATACTCAAATAACATTCTTACCTGTTTTCTTTCCACAAGTGCATTTGTTAGCTGATGGCAAAGCCCAGCAACTAGACACAACAATAATAAAATATTGAAAACATAAATGACTACAGGGCAGAGTACTTTCCGTGGAAAAGAAGGAAAGGCTGTTGCCCTTACAGGTGTCTGTTGCGTAACGAATGTGCTCCCCGTTACAAGTGCTGATGAAGAGCTGAACCTGTGAGAACAGCGTCTCGAAGTCAGGAACGCTGGGCATAGAAAACTTCACAAACCTACGACACAGAGAAAAGAAGCAACTTGTCCTGGTGTCTCACAGGGAAACGGACAAGTCCGTCCGTCCTGCCTCCAACGCTCTGTGAAGTTAAAGGAGTCCCAGTACTTTTAAAAATGAAGAACTGGAATCTGTGAGACTCTCCCGGCCTGGTTCTCTGCACAGTCAAGACACAGAACATGGACACAAACAGAGGTTAAGAAAAATATGCTTAAAAAAGAACAACTTTTACCCAGAACAGTTAGGCAAGAAATAAAACGCAACCAAAAAAGAACTTTCAAAAAAGAAAACTCCGTCAAATGAGGCCAAATATCAGGCTGTCCTAATACTCGGAAAGTAACTGAATATAAACTCATAACCAAAAATTTTTTTTAATACTTTTCTTTTGCGGTCCAATGTGCTCAGTACCGCTTTATTCACCTAGAAACCCGCTGTGGGCTTTTCCTGCCTGAGCAGAACACAATGAAGCTATGGGCTGGCCGGAGGCCACGGCAGTGGCTCATGGTCACAGTGCAGCCCCAGGACTCAGGGGATGCTGGGCGACCTGGGAGAACAACTAGCTGCAGGGCAGGACCGGAAGGAGTGGAGCGCTGAGAAGAGGGACGACTCAGGCAGGTGGCCCATCCCGAGCCACCTGGCAGACGGTGCCACCAAGTGCCATCGTAAACACCAAGGGGGGCTGGAGAGGTTTCGAGGGCGAAATCACATAAGCTACCACCACTTAGACATTGCTTACACGTAAACTGCAGGCTCTTCTTTAAAAAAAACCAAAAAACTGAATGGTTTAAAGTCATTTCAAGAAAAATCAAATGGTTATTATTGCCTAATGACAATTTCTCCATCTTTCAATTTGTACTTCCATCTATATGGTATTACTTAACAGTGCCACCTTGCATCTGTAATTACACTTTCCAAGTATCAAAATGTGTCCAAACAATCTCATCTGGGCTTCACAATAGATCACTAAGGCATTGTGATTTCCATTTTATAAATAAAAATATGAAGCTCAGGGCCTCAAACCTCATAATCAGCAGAACACAGATTCAAACCCAAGGGACCTGGAAACAAGGTCGGGGTTCTTCCCAGGTTTCCTTTAACTGATACACAACGTAAAACACCTAGCTTCAAACAGCTTCCACACACATCACCTCACTTGACATGCACATCCGCATAAGCTGACGTGTATACAAATCATGCTTTCTGTTCTTTTCATCGGAAACCACAGGCGGCAGAAATCTTCACCAGCCATCCCAACCCGCAGAACCTCCTGCAGCAGAGGCCCTGCTCCACATCTGCATCGTCTGAAACAGTGGCTACAGGCAGCTCCTGAGCCCTTGAGGTGTGGCAAGTGCAACTGAGGAACTGAATCTTTCACTTCACTCATCCGTAAAGACTTACATTCAAACAGGCACGTGAGCTACTGGCCGCCCGTGTTCCGACAGCACCTTCCTCCTGACGCATACCTGTCTCAGAACCTCAGTGCAAGTGGAGCCAGACCCTCACTTTAGGTCAATTTCTTCTCAGTTTATTTACATTACCTCAACTTTCATAACAACCACAAAATCCCAACTTATAACACTACAACATCAAGAGAAAAGAATTCAACTGTCAAAGACACAGAGTCACAAGAGTTCAACAGACCAATTGAAATAACGTCTACTTAACTTGGCCTTGAAACAGCTTACACTTGTACAGCAACTACAGCTTTTTTAAAAAGGGGAAAAAAAACCCCAGCTTAAACTTGTCTGAAGAGAACTGGAAGCAAGGCTGCTCTGCATCGCTGGCAGCCTCACTCGGTGGCCCCTGTGCCCTGTTCTGTCAGTCTTCCCTCTGTTCTTTCTAAGTTAGAAAATGGGGAGAATGCAACGGGCCACCGGAATAGAAGTGTTCAGATAAACGCAAGCTACAGCGCCCTCAGCTGAGATGGCCGTTCATCTTTTAAAATACATTTCAAAATGTGTATAAACATAAGAGTTTTAAAAGACGATAAAACAGAACAAAATATAAAAGCACCTACTGTACAGCACAGGGAACTCTACTCAATGCTCTGTGGTGACCTAAATGGGAAGGAAATCTAAAAAAGAGGGAATATATGTATAGCTGATTCACCTTGCTGTACAGCAGAAACTAACACGACATTGTAAAGCAACTATACTCCGATAGAAATTACTTTAAAAAAGTAAAATAAATAAAAATAAAAGCAATGATTAGCCGCATCGAGTTAAAGGTAACTACTACAACGTGACTTTAGTTGTGCAAAAGAGCTCACTGTCATTTACAGGGCTTACTGCATACACCAAAAAAAACCCAAAGCCAGAAAGTGCAGCGTTGAGGTTAAGCGTGCACAAAATCATAAAGGAAAATGCCCTTACAAAACAGCAAGGACTCCCAAGGAGTGCTCCTGGACATCCAGAGCCCCGAGCACGGTGTCCAGATGGGATAAGTTCTTCGCAAGGAGTTCCCCACTCTTGTTGATCAGTTCACAAAGCTGAGTCATTTGCCCTGGAAAACAGGAATAACACTATCATTCAGTTATACCATTAACCAAACCAAAGGAAGTCAAATCCCAGACTTCACACCTCAGACCTGCAGGTGCCTGAAGGTGATTTCTTCTCCTTCATTTCAGACGAGGACCCAGAAGGGCCAAGGACATCTTGCCTGCAGCCTCAGCACTAAACTTGCCCGTTTCCTCCGGCCCCTGAGGGTTCCCCCTTTCCTCCACTGCCGCGGCCAGTCCCCCAAGCCAGCAGTGTTCACATCACCATCAGCACCACCACACCTCTAGGACTATGACTCCACCCTACGGCTAAGCCTCTCGGTCCGCTCCCTCCTCTCCTCCGCCTCCCCTCAGGTCCCCACCTTCTCCTGACTGGTCTGCCTCCTTCCATCTCTCTCCTCCAGCCCACAGCCCACGCTGGCACCTGTCTCATCTTTCTGAAGTGCAACTCCCATCTCACTCCTCCAAACGCCCCCCTCAGCCCCGTCTGGCCTCCCGAGCCTCCCCTCACATACCAGCGTCCCCGCTCTTGCCTTAGGTCTCTGCACGGCTGCTCTCCAAGCTGAGTGCTCCCTCGCCACTGTTCCACGACCCCCACGACCCGGCTCACTCACGTCAACAGTCAGCCCGGGCCCCCCTTCCCATGGCTCTTTGTCCTCTGTGCCCTCTGCATCCCTGGGATCCTGGTGTTAGGTCATTCACATGAACTCAGGGGGAGAGTCGTCTCTTCCCCAGCTTCAGAATGCACTGCTTACCTGGCACCCCATCAATCAACAAGCAGCTTGTTGAATTAATCTAATTGATCCACCAATCTTTCCCCAATACCACAATATTATGTCTTAACAACTAACGTACAGAATCTAATTAGGCCAGAATTGGACTCACCGATTTCCCCCCCGAGGAATTTTCTTTTTTAATTGAGATACAGTTGACTTACACTATATAAGTTTCAGGATACTGACTTACAATTCCTAAAGGTTATACACTCCACTTATAGTTATTCTAAAATATTGGCTATACTCCCTGTGCTGTACAATACTATATCCTTACAGCTTATTCTATACATAGTAGTTGGTACCATTTAATCCCCTACCCCTATCTTGCCCCCTCCCCTTCCCTCACCCCACTGGTAACCACTAGTTCGTTCTCTATATGTCAGTCTGTTTCTTTTTTGTTATATTCATTAGTTTGTTGTATTTTTTAGATTCCACACGTAGGTGATAACATGCAGTGTTTGTCTTTCTCCCTCTGACTTACTTCACTAAACATAATACCCCCAAGGTCCATCCATGTTGTTGCAAACGGCAGAATTTCATTCTTTTTTATGGCTGAGTAGTATTCCACTGTATATATATGTACCGTATCTTCTGTATCTATTCATCTGTTGATGGACACTTAGGTGCTTCCATATCCTGGCAATTGTAAACAGTGCTATGAGCACTGGGGTGTATTTATCTTTCCAAATTAGTGTTTTCATTTCCTTTGGATATATAACCAGGAGTGGAATTGCTGGATTGTATGGTAGTTCTGTTTTTAGTTTCTTGAGGAACCTCCATACTATTTTCCACAGTGACCAATTTACATTCCCACCAACAGTGCACGAGGATTTCCTTTTCTCCACATCCTCGCCAACATGTGTTATTTGTGGACTTTTTGATGATAGCCACTCTGACAGGTGTGAGGTCATATCTCATTGTGGTTCTGATTTGCATTTCCCTGATGATTATCGATGGTGTAGACTCACCGATTTTAATGGGCCATTCTGATGACAGACACCATGGCCACACTCCATACTCCCACATCCCACCAGCTGTTTTCTGGTGACGGTGGAGGGTACACATAAGTCCGCAGGCATTAACCTCTCAAGTTTCCCCCTCAACAGTTCTCTTTCACATTTTGAACTTCAAGCTACCCATACCAACTATTTCTATTTAGTAACTGAGTGATTTTTCCTGTTAAAAAACACTTAGGGGCTTCCCTGGTGGTGCAGTGGTTAAGAATCCACCTGCCAATGCAGGAGACACAGGTTCGAGCCCTGGTCTGTGAAGATCCCACATGCCACGGAGCAACTAAGCCCATGCACCACAAACACTGAGCCGGCACTCTATAGCCCGCGAGCCACAACTATTGAGCCCATGTGTCACAACTACTGAAGCCCTTGCACCCAGAGTCCACAACAAGAGAAGCCATCGCAATGACAGGAGCCCCCGCTTGCCGCAACTAGAGAAAGCCCGTGTACAGCAACGAAGACCCAACGCAGCCATAAATAAATAAATAAATTTACTAAAAAATAAAATTTAAAAATTTAAAAAACACTCAAATGGTATTATGCTTAAAATCCAACTGACTGTAGCCAGGAACTCTGATAATTTCTAGAGCTTCTTACTATACTTCTAAATTTCTACCAAAAATAAAGGAAACATTCCATTATTATCACACTCACTGCAAAACAATAACAAAGAAAGTCCACGATCTCACTAGGTATCACCTTTCAAGGTAATACTACTAGTTGAACTGGGAAATATCAATACCAACTCATCATCATGTTGTTAGAGATCTCACCGGCAGGAATGAAATAGCTTCTTTGCAGTGATTTGAATCACCCACAATTAAGCATTTCAGTCCATGGTTTTCCCCCAATTAAATAACCAATCCTGAGATGAGACCTAAAAGAAATGCTGGGTCACCGTGAAATCATAAGGCAGTCACCTCGTGCAGGCCAAGGGGAGAAACACCTAAGGGCCACAGGGTGCGTGTGAAATGAACCCAACCAGATGGGGGCCAACGGAACGTCCTCTAATCAGAGAAAGCTGGGACATTATGCCATTCCCTTCACTTAAGGTTCATGTGAGAAAATTCTGAATAAGAGCTGAGCAAACAAGCTCATTAACGTTTGCTATTCGGGGAGCATGAAGCACAGGCACGAGGCACAGGGGCAGGGCAAGTAAGTGTCCTGTGCCTCTCTGTCCGGCACACTGCTCCTAAAAGCAGCGACTTGCACAGAGCGTGTGTGCAAAGCTTTCAGATAAGTGATCCTGCTTGATGCTCACGACCACAGCCCTGGGGAAGGGCTGTCTTGTAAATAAGAATACTGGCCCGGGGAATTAGGCGGCTGGCACACCGAGCGACCGAGACAGGACTCCAGCCCAAAGCTTCTAGGCACACGGCACCGCGGGAAGGAGAAACTTAAGTCCGTGGCACGAACGAACGCATGGATGGCTTCTTCACGCCTAGAGAATATGGCTCACCTGTGAAGCGAACTCCTACCAGTAACGGGAGAAACGAGAAAGAACCGCCGCGCTGCGCCGCGCCCCACACCTGAGCAACCTCGGGGCAGCGCCTGCCCTTCTTACACAAGGAGACGCAACTCAGGAGAGAAGCGTGCCTGCCCAAGGTCACGCAGCTCCAGCAACTTTAACGGTTCCTCCCTCTCAGTCCTGACAACTCGGCGGAGTAGGGCCATTTCTCTTCCACAGATGAACAAAGAGGGTGGGGAAAGGGGCCTTACAACAGCGGCCAACTACTTTAATTCTGGGCCCAGGGCTCGATACGCAGGTGATGAAACGAACGAACCAACTGCATGAAAATTAGGAAGAAAATTAACAACGGTCACAACTCCGCCCGCAAGAGGGGAGCCTGGAGCCAGGGCCCCGGGGGGACGTGCGCGCCAAGCCGCGAGGGGCCCCGCCGCGCGGCCAGGTCGGGAGGGGCCGCCGGGAGCCGAGACCGAGGGGGCACCGACGGCGGGGGGCGGAGGCCGGGGGTCGGGACCCGGGCGGAGAGGCCGCCCAGCTCGCGCGCTCCTCAGCCCCGGCCCAAGCGCCGAGCCCCCCGGCTCAGCCCGGACGCAGGCTCGCGGCCTGCGCCCACCGCCTCACCTTGGGCCGAGAGCTGGCGGACACTGTTGACGAACTGCTCCAGGGCAGACGCCATGATCCCGGCGGCGGAGGCGGCGCGCGCGGGACGAGGACCCGCGACTCGCTGGAGGGCCTCGAGGGCGATGACGTCACTTCCGCCGCTCAAGCACCGCGAGATCTCACCTACCTGGGACCCGGCTACTGTTTCCATGGAATCCGCCCTAGGGATGCCGCGCCGGAAGGCAGCTTTCTTTCCCTTCCGTCTTCGTTCTGTGCACACGCGAAATCGTTCCCTGGATTTAACGGGGATGGTGAGCAAAGGAAGGAACTGAGCTCCTGGTTAGGCACATCCTTTCCGGATTTTGTTGGGAATGGCTGTCTCGTTTAACACCTTGCCAAATCCTCCAGGCCCGGCTTAATTGCCACCTCTTCCCTGAGGCTTTTCCTGCGAGGTAGTAGTCCGGCCAGGCAGGCAGCATGCTGTCAAATCCCTTGTCTACCGCTTAGTAGCTCTGTGACTCTGGGCAAGTACCTTGGCTGTCCCCTGCCTTGTTTCCCCATCTGTACAATTCTCACGATAAACCACGTAAAATACTTATGGTTGGAGGGGAGTGGTGTGAAGTGGGGCTACAGGATAGACAGGGACCACGTCAAGTAAACTGTGTTAAAGATACTGGACTTTTCCCCGAAAGATTGGGACGCCACGGAGAGTTTGATGCAAGAGAGTGGCATGACCAGACCTGCACTTAGAAAGGGCTGTCTGGCTTTACATGGATAACCTCAGAGAATCATTTAGGAAGCTATTACAGTAGTCAGTCGATATGAAATATAATAGTAAAAATTGTACCTTGCAATAGAGATGGAAATAAATTGATGTATTTGGGACAAGTATAGATGAATGACTTTAACACTTGTACTCTAGGATGGAGCTGTCCCTGAATGCTGTATGGCAACATTTGGTCCTCAAACAGAAGACAGATATTTTGAATTATAGGACACATTTCCATGGGTGTACATGGATTTTAATAAAAGCCAAAAATGTTGTGAGAAGTTAAGCACTACAATAATTCAAAATAGCCACAGCTACTAGTCATACTTTAAATTTTGTTGCCTATTTAGATTGTGGCATCTGTTCTCAAAGTGTGGTTCCTCAGCCCGCAGCACCAGCGTCACCTGGGAACTTCTTAGAAATGCAAATTCTTGGACTCCACTTTAGACTTACTACAAACTCTGAGGGTGGTGCCCTGCAGTCTGAGTTTAACAAGCCCTGAAGGTAACCTTGATGCACACTAAAGTTTGAGAATACCTGCATTGTGGCAAAGAGGAGCCAGGAATCAAATTACACTCATTTCAAAACTGCTAAGAGGCATCCCATCCTTCTCTCTTCCTCTCAAGAGTGAAATGACTGAAGGAGATGTGGTTAGAGGGATAACCTTGGATATATTCTAACTTTTTTTTAAGCTATTCATGTGTAAAATCCAGCAATTAAGTTTATTTTTTAACTATTTTTTAATAAATCTATTTTATTTATAAATCTATTTATTTATTTATTTTTGGCTGTATTGGGTCTTTGCTGCTGCACGCAGGCTTTCTCTAGTTGTGGCGAGCAGGAGCTACTATTTGTTGCGTTACGTGGGCTCCTCATTGCGGTGGCTTCTCTTGGTGCGGAGCAGGGGCTCTAGGCACGTGGGCTCAGTAGTTGTGGCTCGGGGGCTCTAGAGCACAGGCTCAGTAGCTGCGGCGCACGGGCTTAGTTGTGGGTTCTTAGATGTGGGATCTTCCTGGCCCAGGGCTCAAACCCGTGTCCCCTGCATTGGCAGGTGGATTTTTTAACCACTGCACCACCAGCGAAGTCCTCAGCAATTACTTGAGACACACCTTACAACAAACAGACACAGCAGTGAGTGGAGATAGCACATTTAGCTACCTGTTTTTCATTCTTTGAATACACATTTACTTTGTCTCTGATACGTGTCCAGCCCTGTGCCAGATGCCAGGTGTATATCTGTCATCAAGGCAAATTTCTTGCGGCAATGAAGCTCTGGCTGTAGGAGTTACACACAAAGCAAGCAAATAAAATACTTTCATAGAGTCAGTACCTGTTATGAAGAAACTTGGTCATGGGGTAGAGGAAGGTCAGGAAATGCTTCCAAGATGTCAAGGGTGAGAAGGAGCCAATGAAAAGGGATCTGGGAGCGGAGAGTTTCAGCGAGAGGAACAAATGTATGCCAAGATCTTTAGACCCAAATAAGCTTGGTGTGTTTCTGGAAAAGACAAAATTCTAGTGTGTCTTAGAGTATAGTGGGTGAGGAGGGTCCTGGTGTGTCTCTGTTGGATACTGCTTGCCTATAACAACAGTGATAGTCTCTTATTCATTCAAATTGACAGTAAGAGATTTTAAAGCCAGAAGAAAAGAAAAAGCCACCTATAACGGGGTACATAACAATATTTATTTTAGATTCATTTGAAAGTCACCGGTTTTATTAAGGCTTCGTGATATTTGCACGGTGTTAATTGCTCTTCCAACAGCCTCTCCCCAGCCAGTCACTGTAAAGCAGGGGGCACATCACTGTTCTGGTTCCTTCCTACTACTGTCACTCCCTGAAGTTCTTCTGCCTATTTTGTTGACTTATTTGCTTTGTGTCCCTATCCCCTTCTAAAATGTGAGTTCCAGGGTAGCAGGACCTTGTCCACGTGGTCCGCGGCGCGACGCTCTAGGGGCTCAGTAAACGTCTCCGCGACACAGGCCTGCTCCATCCTCGCTGCGGCACTGGGAGGAGGGAGCCCAGGCGCAGGACCCCGGGAGAAGGTGCCGGTGGAGGTCCGGGGACTAAGGACGCCCCGGGGACAGCCCAGCGCCCAGGGCTGTCCTCCAGGCCACGCCCCTCGGGCCCGCCTCCGCCAGCGCGGGTCCCTTTAAGGGCGGAGAGGCCGCAGCCTCGCTCTGGGGCTTGAGCCTGCGCGCTCGTTTCCCGGTCGCCCCGCTCGCCCCGCGCGCCCCACGCGCCCCACGCATCCCGCGCGTCCCCGACCCCGCGCGCGCCCCCCGCATCCCGCGCCCCCGACGCCCGCTCCCCTGTCCGCAGTGTCTGCTCCCGCGGACATGGCCCCGGTGTTCGCGGCGAGCGCCCGCCAGGGGCCATGATCCGGCTGCGCGGCTGGTGCGCGCGGAGGCCCCGCGGCGCAGCGGTGCCTGCGGGGCCCGCTGGGCTGCGCTGCGCGTCGGGCGGGCCTGGCGGCCGCTCCCTGCGGGTGCTGGTGGACATGGACGGCGTGCTGGCCGACTTCGAGGGCGGCTTCCTCAGGAAGTTCCGCGCGCGCTTCCCCGACCAGCCCTTCATCGCGCTGGAGGACCGGCGCGGCTTCTGGGTGTCGGAGCAGTACGACCGCCTGCAGCCCGGGCTGAGCGTGAGCATCCCCGCCCCGGGCGCGTGTGGCCCTGGGAGTCGCCACCCGTAGCACCGGATCCTAGGGGCCTCTGCGTTCTATAGCTCTTGGCTGTCATCGAGGGCTTCTCAAAATTCAGGAGCACATAAAGCCTAATATACCTAACTCCCCATCTACAACTTTTTAATTTTGGCCTCAAGTCACATTCCCGTTTCTTCCTCTACCTGAATTTGATGAGCATCTTTACCATCCATTCTTTTTTTCCCTTTTCCACCAAAGTGTGATTCCCAGTAGCACTGAGGTTGCGAGTCTGCCTGGACGGCACACAGGGGGTCACGGTGGGTCCGGATCTACCCCTTGGCTTATCCCCTGCCCCATCCCGCCCAGCTGAGCACCTGAGCTCCGACACCAGGAACGTCCTTAGATCGCTTGGTTTGTCCATTTAAACTACTTGGTGAAAGGAACGGGATCTTGCCATGGACCAACTTAGAGACCCAATGTTTTCTTTTGTCCTTCAACTGGCCACCTAAGGTGGCTGCCAGGGGGAGTTGATGATGATTTTAGAACCTATTTTGTAACCCCAGGTTGCTGCATTCCCTCCTCTGTGAGGCAGACATTATTTTCTCCCTTGTGAGGTGAGGAAACCTGTCCCATGTCACAGCCAAGAAGGGTCAGCCTGGATCTGAGCTGTCTGTCTGCTTGCCAAGGTCATTCAGTCCTGTCCTCTGTCCTGTAACAAGTGCCAGTTCTTTGATTTACAAAAGGCATCTCGACAGTGATTTGGTTTGGGGAGGGGTGGGTGTTAAAACGGAAATCAAGCGCCATTTCTTTTCATTAACACCAGGCGCTTCAGAAGGCAACTTTCCCCTGAGGCTGGGGTGCTGACCTCTCCCACTCCCGATACCTAATTAAAAACTTTAAATCGGAGAAGATGCCCTAGTAATTTTTGCAGGCCCCGTAATGTTCTCCCCTGCCCTGTGTGTGTCTTCGTTCATAAACGGCACTCAGCGCTGCCGTCCGGGTTCTTCATTTCCTCACAGGACCGTGTTCCTGTGATGCCACTAAGCCTGTTACTGAAATGGAAGTCCATGTGCCCGATGCACAGTGAGGCCAAACAATACCAAAACGTCAGAGTTGGGAACAGAGAAAGGTCTACTTCAGGGCCATGCAAGGAGATGGATGGCTCATGCCTTAAAAAGCCCAAACTTCCCAAAAGCTTTCAGCAAAAGCCCTTTTCTAGAAAAGGTGAGGGAGGGGCGTGGTTAGTTGGTGCAAACTTCTTGGTGTTAGAGCCTTTGTTCTTGAGATCAGGTCATGGTCAGGTAATGATGTTCCTGTAAATCTCCACCAAGCAAACGTTATTCTCTGTTCTGACAAGACAGGGCGAGGCCTTACGGCACAATTTTCACCCTCGAAGGTCCAGATCCTGGCTAAGAGGAGGGTGTCTCTGCGGGGGCCGGTTACCCTTCCCCAGAGCGTTCATCCAGCACCAAGTCTGGGTCCTCCCGCCAGTGCCCAGGCCTGGCTGAAGATGCAGATCTCAGTTGGAGGCTCCCTCAGGTCCAGGTCCCGCAGACTGCCACTGCCATTAGGTTGCCCACCCCCCAGCTCTCCAAGGACAGTGGCTCTTCTAGTCCCTTGTGCCAATGTGCAGACTCCGGGTCTAAGGGAATGCGTTACTGTCTTCCAAGAACAAGGCCTGGGAGCAGAACTCAGGCACCAAGGAGGGGTGCTCTGAGAGCTCACTGTGCACTGCTGCTCCTGGGAACATTGCAGGCAACGGGGCTTTGATAGACGCACACGTGACCTTTATCCCCGGGCACAGCTCACAGCAGGACCTCCCTGGTCTCCCCTTGGTGGAGCTGGCCCAGCATCTGCGTTAAAACCTCCCTGTCAAGCACCCGGCTTCCACACGGAGGCACCCCTGCTTTACAAAATGTGGGTCTTTCTGTGTTTCCTTTGAGCCTTGCTTGCCGAGGGGTGAGCAGGGCAGAGGGGAAGGCATAGTTCATTTTCACGGACTTAGAATCTTACACTGTTAGGGCAGTTGAACGGGCCTCAGCGAAAGGAAGTCCCTTGACCGGGGTTTCAGGGAAAGTTGAGGGGGAGGGAGGTAAGCTGAGGTGCTGAGGGGAAATGGTTAGCCCTGGGCCATAGCCTGCTTTCCACCACTCACACTGCTTCCCTTTGAGTCAGAAGCCCCAAGTTCAAGTTCTGACAGTATCACCCTGAAGTGGCCTTGAAAAAAAGCTTCAGTGAAGCCCAGTTTCCTCACTTGTAAGTTGGGGATGGCAGCTCTTGCCGCTTGTGGGATGTGAGGCTCAGACAAGAGAGGGCATATATTAGCAATAAGCACTGATTTGCTTAAGCCCATGTAGTTGACAGCAGTATTGCCCGTGTGATCTCCGTGTACTTCCCATATGTCACCGTGGTGGCATTTGTTCTGGGGGGTGTTCTGATGGCGGTGGGGGAGCGCTTCCTGCATTGCACACATGGAACATGGTTTCCTGCTTCTCAGAGGCTGGGGATTGTCACTTTCCCCTTGTTCTGGCCCTGGAAGGGGGTGACATACTGCAGACTTGAATTTGGCCAGCAGCATAAGACAGACACTCCTAGCCGGGCAGTTGGGAGCCACCGTTTTGCTGTGTGACATTAAGTCAATCCCTTCCCCATTCTGAGCCTAGGTTTTCTCACATGTGAAATGAGGGTGTGAATTGGGGGCTTTTAAACTTTAAAAGCAGCAGAATAATTGTGTGTGTGTGTGTGTGTGTTTTAACGAAGTATTTTATTGGCATCCCAATGCGTAGCTCAGATAAGAAAGAGCTGTTCTGCTGATGTGGTGCGGAGCCTGGAGCTCTGCCCCGTCGGCCTTCTGCCCGCGCCCCCATCCCTCGTGGCACGGCGGTGCTCTGAAGGGCCTGAGCTCCTCCAGCTGTTGAAAGTGAGATTCCAGCGCCGTGGCAGGACCCAGCCCACCCTCGCTGCCTCCAGGGGGCCTCTGGCCTTTAGAATCAGGCGAACGTGTGGTTCCTGGGGGCCGGCCTTCTGTCCCCGCCAACTCCAGCAGGGCCTGCAGCAGCGCTGGCTTCAGAACCCACAGCCCCAGCACCGTAGCTGGTCCCTGTTGGATCCTCGCACAAGCTGGATCCCTCCTGCAAAGGGGCCGGAACACACACCAGTGCCAGCTCCCACCCATCATCCCCCAGGAGCTGTGTCCTCGGGGTGTGGGCACGCAGGGTGCTGAGGACCCCGGGCATCACCCGCTCTTCTCTGCCTCTCAGGAGAAGGCCATCAGCATCTGGGAGTCGGAGAATTTCTTCTTTGACCTCGAGCCTCTGCCAGGCGCTGTGGAGGCTGTGAAGCAGATGGCCAACCTGGAGAGGTGAGTTTGTCTCGGCCCAGGGTCCGCGCCCCTTCCCTCAGCACGTCACCTCTGCTTCTCGTTCCTCACCCTGCACGGGCCCGCGCGGTCCATCCTCACGGGGCAGGTCTGAAAGCTGTTAAGGTGCTTCCATCCAGTAACTTGGGAGAACGTCGAGTCTAATTTGACGGGGTTCGCTGGGTGTTCAGGGTTCATTTATTCAGCAAATATCTGAGAACCGACTGTTAGATGCCTCTGGGCACCAGCGGGTCACAAGCGAACGAAGCGCATTCCCTGCTCTCCTGGAGCTTACAGTCCAGCCAGAGAGCAGGTGTTAAATAGAGCATCACATCCGGGAAGACAACCACGAACTGGGATCAGTGCTGAACACCGAGAGCCAGGTGTGTGAAGGGGTACGATGGGGAGACCTGGGAGATGGGACGGGGGAAACGTCTGCCTGGTCCTGTGAGCTGAGGCCCCTGCCCCGGAACCAGTGCCCGCGGCCCATCGAAATTCGGTGGCACTTACAGTGCTCCCCTGAGGACCTTAAAAAAAAAATAGCCTCATTGAGGTACAATTCACATACCCTACACCCACATGGTTTTTAGCGGGTTCACAGAGATGCCCAAACATCACCATAGTCAACTCCAGTACATTAACAGTCCCGACCCATTCCTTCTCTCTGCCCTCAGCTCTCGGCAACTGCAGTTGGCTTGCTGTCTCTGGATTTGCCTATTCTGGACGTTTCATATACGTTTCTTACAATACCTTGCCTTCTGTGACTGGCTTCTCTCACTCAGTATGAGGTTTCCGGGTTCATGGGTGTCGCAGAGTGAATCAGCACTTCATCCCTTTTCACTGCTGAGTGATCTTCCGTTGTGTGGATATGCTACATTCTGTCCATCCGTTCCTTAGTTGATAGATCTTGGGTGTTTCTTCTTTTTAGATATGAAGACTAACACTGCTGCGAACATTCACGTACAAGGTTATTTGTGGTCGCATGTTTTTATTTCTCTTAGATGTGTACCAAGGAGTGGAACTGCTGGGTCATATGCTGAATCCAAACTACTTTCAAAGCAGCTGCACCATTTTACATTCCCAGTAGCAATGTCTGAGGGATCCAACCTCTCCTCCCCAGCACTTGCTATGGTCTTTTTGATTCCAGCCATCCTAGTGGGTGTGAAGTGGTATCTCATTGTGGTTTTAATTTGCATTTCTCTGAAGACTAATGATGCTGAGCATCTTTTGGTGTGCATATTAGCTATTTGTATATCTTTTTTGGGTAAATGGTTATTCAGATCCTTTGCTAATTTCTTTTTTCAATTTATTGGTCTTTTTTTGTTATTGTTAACTCATAAGACTGCTTTATATATTCTGGATAACAAGTCCCTTGTGAGATATGTGACTTGCAGATATATTCTCTCATTCTGTGGATTGTTGTTTTACTTTCTGGGTGGTGTCCTTTGAAACCCGAAGTTTTTATTTTGATATAACTCAATTTATTATTTTTTTCTTTTGTCATTTGTGTTTTTGGTGCCGTATCTAAGGATCCTTTGCCTAATCCAAGGTCACAAAGATTTGCTCCTGTGTTTTCTTCTAAGAGTTTTATAGTTTAACCTCTTATATTTGGACCTTTGATCCATTTTAATTTTTGCATATGGTGTGAGGAAGGGGGTCCCACTTCCTTCTTTATCGTGTGGAAAATCCAATTGTCCCAGAACCATTTGTTGAAAAGATTCTTCTTTCCTCTATTGAATGGTCTTGGCTTCCTTGTTAAAAGTTAATTGGCCACAGATGTTAGGATTTACTTCTAGGCTTAAATAA
>RJWK010037151.1:0-21402 GCA_004363435.1 Platanista minor | reverse complement strand
TCTAGTAGTTTTCTGGTAGCATCTTTAGGATTCTCTATGTATAGTATCATGTCATCTGCAAACAGTGACAGCTTTACTTCTTCTTTTCCGATTTGGATTCCTTTTATTTCCTTTTCTTCTCTGATTGCTGTGGCTAAAACTTCCAAGACTGTGTTGAATAAGAGTGGTGAGAGTGGGCAGCCTTGTCTTGTTCCTGATCTTAGTGGAAATGCTTTCAGTTTTTCACCCTTGAGGACGATGTTGGCTGTGGGTTTGTCATCTATGGCCTTTATTATGTTGAGGAAAGTTCCCTGTATGCCTACCTTCTGGAGAATTTTTATCATAAATGTGTGTTGAATTTTCTCAAAAGCTTTCTCTACATCTATTGAGATGATCATATGGTTTTCCTCCTTCAATTTGTTAATATGGTGTATCACATTGTTGGATTTGCGTATATTGAAGAATCCTTGCATTCCTGGAATAAACCCCACTTGATCATGGTGTATGATCCTTTTAATGTGCTGTTGTATTCTGTTTGCTAGTATTTTGTTGAGGATTTTTGCATCTATGTTCATCAGTGATACTGGCCTGTAGTTTTCTTTCGTTGTGACATCCTTGTCTGGTTTTGGTATCAGAGTGGTGGTGGCCTCGTAGAATGGATTTGGGAGTGTTCCTCCCTCTGCTATATTTTGGAAAAGTTTGAGAAAGATAGGTGTTAACTCTTCTCTAAATGTTTGATAGAATTCGCCTGTGCAGCCATCTGGTCCTGGGCTTTTGTTTGTTGGAAGATTTTTCATCACAGTTTCAATTTCAGTGCTTGTGATTGGTCTGTTCAGATTTTCTATTTCTTCCAGATTCAGTCTTGGCAGGTTGTGCCTTTCTAAGAATGTGTCCATTTCTTCCAGGTTGTCCATTTTATTGGCATAGAGTTGCTTGTAGTAATCTCTCATGATCTTTTGTATTTCTGCAGTGTCAGTTGTTACCTCTCCTTTTTCATTTCTAATTCTATTGATTTCCCCTCTCTCTTTTAATGTTATAAATCCAAATCCCTCATAATATTTTTATCAAAATTCACTTTTAAGAAACTTCAACTGAAATATTGCAAATGAGATAAGAATTTAATACGTTGTCCTTCTAACAAATAGATACTAGCCTCTTTAAATCCTTTTTGTACTAAGATGGGCATTCATAAGTCAAAAACCAATACCAGTAATCAGTTAACTTCATTTTATTACAAAGAATATTTATTTCTTTATCCCTTCTTTTTCATCTCTCCTTCTTGTCTAGGGGATGAACCCACTATTTTATTGTTGCTTACTAGTTGTGAATAAGTGTTATTTACCATGTTTTCATTATAGATATTACAAATGTCTGGAGTTGTGGAATTTGTTGAAACTGACTGCATCACTGTTAATTTTGGTTATAAAAATATTCTTTTTCTGTGTTTGGTAATGAATAATTTTATGTTCATATAAATAAGTAGAAATAATCTAGTCCTCCTTGATGGACCTTGCTTAAGCCTTTCCAAGCTTTTCGTGTGTCTATTCATTATTTGTGGAGCTGCTGCTGTTGTGTCCTGTGATGTGTGTTTAAGTTGTAAAATATACTCAATTTGGTGGCCCTTGCCAGTCCACATTTAGTAATTTTGGGTTAATCTGTTGGTTTTTTGCCAGCATGCTATCTACAGAAGCCAGCCTGCCTTCTATGAAGCTATTTATTCTGTCTTCTAATTGATATCATGTGTGAAGCACTGATGGCTGCCAAGAGTTTCAAAAATGAAAATATTCATCATAGTTATAAGTCTTCTTCCCAGAAACGTTTGGAAGAGATTTCTCTATTTCTCTGTAGATCCTTGACTATCAAATATAATTAAGAATATAGAAAGACAGCCTAAAACAGTGAAATTTTAAAAAGCAAAAAGAATAAGAGTAAGTTGAATAACCCTATGTTTAAGAAACTATTTACCTCAGTTGGAAAACCATCCAAAATTAACTTTTACTGGGCTTTCCCATCCTGGCCTTTGTATAATGAGTTGAGCTCTTTTTCCTAAGGTTGGCAATGGACTCTTCTGTTTTGAAAGTCATCATCATGAAATTCATTTGTCCTTGGTAGGGTCAGATTAAACCTACAATTACTACTGCTTAATCATTAATCATGGTCTCCAGTGAGAGATTGAAAGGATGGATTCCATCTGAATGAAGACAGTCTATTGTCTTTTGTATCTGGCTTCTTTCACTTAACATATTTATAAGGTTCATTGGTGTTATAGCATGTATCAATACTTCATTTCTTTTTATGGTTGAATAATATTTAATATGACCGTCTTACATTTTATTTATCCGTTCATCAGTTGATGGACATTTGGATTTTTGCTGCTTTCTGGTTATTATGAATAATCCTGCTATGAATATTTGTGTACAGGCTATTGCACAGACCTATGTTTTCATTTTTGAGGGATATACACCAGGAATAAAATTGCTGGATTATATGGTTAGTCTGTGTTTAACTGTTTAAGGAACTTCCAGAACTGTTTTCCAAAGTGGCTGTGCCATTTTACATTCACACCAGCAGTGAGTGAAGGTTCTAATTTCTCCCCATCCTCAGCAGCACTTGTTATCTGCTTTTTTTTTCTAACTGTAGCCTTCCTAGTGAGTGTGAAGTGGTATCTCAAGTGGCTTTGATTTTCATTTCCCTGATGACTAAGGATATTGAGCATCTTTTCCTGTGTTTATTGGCCACTTGTGTATCTTTTTGGAGCAATGTCTATTCAGATCCTTTGCATATTCTCTTCTCCATTGCTTTTAACTTCTCTGGTCAGCCAAGTTACATTTCATTTTTATAGGAATGATTAGTAAAAACAATTTTGTCTTCTTGCTTCTAAGTAAAGGATACTGGGAAATCGTGAACTCTTTTATGGACCTCTTACTGCAAAGAAAGCTTATCAAGCCATATGAAATATCAGAGAAAGACACATATTATTACTTAGCTATTTTGTCCACATATGACATTTTCTTTGTTTTTATGTGAAATTAGCAGAGTGCTTTCAGCTGGAAAACTATTAGAGATATTTTAATAATAGTAGTAGTAAGCATTTATTGATTCATTGAGTGCTTTCTATATAGTAAGCACTATATACTACAATTGTTATATTTATTATATGATTTAATCTTACTGAAAAAAAGCTCACTATGTGATAAGGTATTGTTTTCTTCTGGGAGGCTGACAGAGGTTAAATAATTGCCCAAAGTCATCCAGCTAAAATGTGGTAGGGCCAGGATTCAAACACAGGTGTGCCTGAATTCAAAGACTATGTGTTAATCATTATTGTTTTAAACACAGCTTTATTGAGATATAATTCATATACTATCACTCTATGTTTTTGCTGGTCATGTTTGTGTTCACTTGACCTTGTCATGCTGTGATATTAAATGGATAAATCTTTTTGTGAGCATTAAATTTATGCTCTTTCCCTCGTACTTGTCTATTTCCTTTGCAATATGTTAATGCATAAGATTTTAAATTATTTAGGCTTTGCATAGAGATCCTAATGAAAAAGGTATTTGAGCCAAAATAGATTAAGTTTTAGTGTTTTATGGGTTATTGTTAAATTTTATATTTTAAAGCTTTATTGAAGTGTTTCTGTCCTACTTTTAAAGACATTAGGTTTTTATAGCATCACATTTACTTCGGATAATGAAAAAAAAAGCATCCCATATCAACGTCTCACAAACCATTTTGATTTTTCCATTTTCCTTCCCATTGTATTTTCTTTACACATATATATTTTACACTTTCCGTCTTCTCAATTTACTTTACATTTTACTGGAAAGATTTTTGATGTGGCTACAAGTTTTAATGGCTTAATTATTTTCCACTGAGTGAAAGTATCATATGTAATCAAATAATTCATTTTAGATTGGATTTTAAACTTCCCATTTTTCTCTCTTTATAATTAGTCTAAGGACTAATTACATATGTAAAGTTTTTCCTTTCTTTTGGATTATTTTCTTGCCCTAAATATTTTAGAGTTTTATGGATTTTTTTTATGATCTTATTAAATAGTTAGCTTACTTTTTAAGTAACTTTCCACGTTTACTCGAGCATGAGAGAGAAAGGTGTAATGTTGCAATTTGTACCCAAGTTCCTGGCAGTATTATTTGTTACTAGAGAGAACAATTCAGTTATATCATCACTTCATTGAGTTTAGGGCAGGCTTTATTCTTGTTATGGTCATTCTGCTTGTTACCAGGAGCCCTGGGTCCCTTTTACCCAAAGATTACAAGGAAAGAAAAGGTCTAAAATGAATATTCTTTCCTCACAGTGAATTTGTCCCATGTAGGCTTCGCTTTGGGGCTTTGGAGAACTATTAATTAAAGAGGGGCGGAAGTGGTTTAATCCATTATAGACTTTCAGGTATAAGTTGTAAAAAGTTAAATATATATTTTTACTAATTTTATTCTTAAATCATTGATGTATTGTTATTACGAGTGCTTTTAAAAGACATGTTTGAAATTCATCTTGTTGACTAGAGATCATATTTAAATCCATACTTTTTATTTTACACTTCTAAGAAAATGTTGTCATTGTTTTGCTTTGTGGGTTTATGGGTTGTAAGTATAAAAGGGATCCTGTTTATCTCATAATTTCATAAAGTTTGTTGCCTGTTCCAGAAGATGTTCAAATAGAAGGGTTGGCAGCCTTTCAGCAGTGTTCTGCCAAGTTGTCGTTTATTCATTCTCTGATGAGTAGACGTGGCGAGGAGAGCAAGGGAAAAGGAGATGGCGCAGCTTCCCCCCAAGCCTGTGTCCACTGCAGCGCACATGTTGGGCAAGAATTCCCTAGGCAGGACACCAAAAGCATCACCTTTAAAATAAAAATGCTGAAAACTGAAGCCCGGCTGTGCAAGGCTCTCTGGATATAAAGATTTATGAGACATTTCCAGCCTTCTAGGAGCTCACAGCCTAAGTAGGGGAGAGCAATGTGTTAAGTACACTAAATGTATTGATATTTGAAATTCAGAAATAGTGCAGAGGAGAGATAAAACATCAAAGGAATACTTCTCTAAATTTTAAGCAGCAACATCAGGTGGCAGAGGGAAAGAATGTTTAGGACTAGAAGAAAGAGGCTCTACGGATCACTAGTATCTTTAGTTTTTCTTTCTTTTTATGAAGACAGTTGTATTGAGATATAATTCACATGCTATCCAACTCACCCATTTATAGTGTAAAATTCAGTCACTTTTTGAATATTCTGAGTTGTGCATCCATCATCACAATCACTTTTAGAACATTTTTATTACCCCAAAAAGAAACTTCACACTTTCCATACCCCCATGCCCCCACCGCCCCCCCGCCCCGCCCCCCACCAGCCATAGGGAGCCACTAATCTATTTTCTGTCTGTATAGATTTGTCTATTCTGGACGTTTCATGTAAACGAAGTCATGCAATATGTGGCCTTTTGTGACTGGCTTTTTAAAAAATATTTAATTAATTTATTTGGCTGTGTTGGGTCTTAGTTGCGGCACGCGGGATCTTTTGTTGTGGCGCGCGGTCTCTTCATTGCAGCCTGCGGGCTTCCCTCTAGTTGTGGTGGTGGGTTTTCTCTCTCTAGTTGTGGCACGTGGGCTCCAGGGCACGCAGGCTCTGTAGTTTGTGGCATGTGGGCTCTCTAGTTGAGGTGTGCGAGCTTCTTAGTTGTGGCGCTCCGGCTTAGTTGCCCTGTGGCATGTGGGATCTTAGTTCCCTGACCAGGGGTCGAACCCATGTCTCCTGCATTGGAAGGTGGATTCTTTACCACTGGACCATGAGGGAAGTCTCTGTGACTGGCTTTCTACTTAGCATAATGTTTTCAAGATTCATCCATGTTGTAGCATGTATCAATATTTCATTCCCTTTTATAGGTAAGTAATATTGCACTGTATGGCTACACCACATTTTATTTATCCATTCATCAGCTGATGGACATTTGGGTTGTTTCCACTTTTTGGCTATTAAGAATAATGCTGCTATGAACATTCATGTGCAAGTCCTTATGTGAACATATATTTCATTTTTCTTGGGTATATATCTAAGAG
This sequence comes from Platanista minor, assembly GCA_004363435.1. Lineage (NCBI taxonomy): Eukaryota > Metazoa > Chordata > Mammalia > Artiodactyla > Platanistidae > Platanista > Platanista minor. Next base: position 15,349 of record RJWK010037151.1, on the reverse strand, counting down.
TAAAATTGCTGGATCATATCACTCTACGTTTAAACATTTTAGTAGCTGCCAACCTATTTTCCAAAGCAGCTGTACTGTTTTATATCCCATCAACATATATCTTTTCTTCTGCTCTCCCCAAATAATGCATATACTCCTAGGTAGGCACTGCCACTGAAGTATTATTAGCTCTTACCTTCATTCTTACTAGAATTACATAATGTGGATAGTCACTGAAGAATAAGAATACTATAGAATATGTTCTGTCATTTAGGAGGCTAGCTGGGAAAGAGGAAACAGGAGCTGTCCTAACCAACTGTTTCTTTCTGTCTCTGGGGCATTGTTGCCTTGCCACTTGAAATGATTTTGTCATCTGTCTTTGGTAGATTGCCTGTCCTTGTCTTAATAGTTATCATCTTTGACCAGTAATCAGTAACAATTCTGAATGGTTTAATGTTTACCATAGTAGGGATGTTTGTCTTTATAAAAACCACTAACATTTATATAAATCAAAGTTTGAAAACTTATGGCCTATATTCTTTGATTATCATAGGATTAATACTTTACATTAATTCTAATATTAATTAAAAATAAAAATACAGGTATCTACCCTCTCTTGTTAAGAGAGGAAGTTCTTACAGAACCTGGCCTGCTTTTCCATGTGGGATGGAGGCCTTGGTACTAAGTAACATTTAACAGCCTCCTTCAGAGTACTGTGTACTCTAATTTGCAGCACTTTCCTTGGCTTTTAGATTCATGTTATCTGCCTGACCCAGGTAGTCCTTGCAAGTGCATCCCTTATTTTAATGTTACAAATAACTTTTTTTTTTGTTTTTTTTTTGCTGTGTGCGGGCCAATCACTGTTGTGGCCTATCCCGTTGCGGAGCACAGGCTCCGGATGCGCAGGCTCAGCGGCCATGGCTCACGGGCCCAGCCGCTCCACGGCATGTGGGATCTTCCCGGACCGGGGCACGAACCCGTGTCCCCTGCATCGGCAGGTGGACTCTCATCCACTGCGCCACCAGGGAAGCCCACAAATAACTTTATATAAGTAATCTCAGTTTGTCTGTGCAACAACTCTCCCTTCTTCTTTTCAAACCACTCTTCAAAAAGGATGTCATATGATTGGCTAGTAAACATGGAAAAATGTCAACATTGTTGGTCGTTGGGAAACATATATACCAATGAAATCACTAATCTTAAAAAGAGTGACAATGCGAACCACTGGAGAAAGTATGAAGTAATTTGATATCTCATACATTAGTGTCAGGGATATAAAATGATACAACCACTATGGGAAAGTATTTGGCAGTTTCTTAAAAATATGAACATAGACCTACCTTATGATCCAACATTTCCACTTCTAGATACTTACCTGAGTTAAATGAAATCATGTCCACAAAAAGACTTGTACAAGAGTGTTCATTTCAGCTTTATTGATTATAGTATATTCGGAAACAACCCAAATGGGTATTGTATTTGTACAGCGGAATGCTATTCAGCGATAAAAAGGAACGGACCACTGCCACTTGCAGCAAGATGGCTGATCCCAAAAGCATGCTCAGTGAAAGAAGCCAGTCACAAGAAGTCTATACATCTAATTTTTATGAAATTCAATATTAGCCAGAATTTATCTGTGAGGGTAGAAATCAGCATAACAGTTGACTTGGGGTGGGGAGAAGGGTAGACTAGGAAGGGACATGAGGAAATTTTCTGGATTGTGGTCTGTATCTGCCCTGTCTAATAGAAGAGCTGTTAGCCATAGAGACTAGTAAGCACTTGAACTGTGGCCAATTCAAATTATGATGTGCTGCCTGTGTAAAATATACAACAGATCGAAGCCTTAGTATGAAATAATATATAAAATATCTCATTGATAATAGTTTTGAATCAGTTACATAAAATGATAATATTTTGGATAGATTGGGTTAAGTAAAATATATTCAAATTAATTTCGTCTGTCTCCCTTTTTTTAGTGTGGTTACTAGAAAATTTTCAGTTGTGTATGTGGCTCACATTATATTTTTCTTTTTTTAAAAATTTATTTATTTTATTTTTGGCTGTGTTGGGTCTTTGTTGCTGTGCGTGGGCTTTCTCTAGTTGCGGTGAGAGTGGTCTACTCTTCGTTGCAGTGTGCGGGCTTCTCATTGCGGCGGCTTCTCTTGTTGCGGTGCACGGGCTCTAGGTGCTCGGGCTTCAGTAGTTGTGGCACATGAGCTCAGTAATTGTGGCTCATGGGCTTAGTTGCTCCGCAGCATGTGGGATCTTCCTGGAACAGGGATCGAACCTGTGTCCCCTGCACTGGCAAGTGGATTCTTAACCACTGCGCACCAGGGAAGTCCCTGTGGCTCACATTATATTTCCATGGTCTGCATCTTGATGGGCATGGTGGTTACAATAGTGTATACATTATCAGGATTCATTGAACTGTTATATTTTAATAAAACAAAACTATAAAAGCTGCATTTTTCATGCTAGTGAACATGTTTGGCATTTAGTATCCATTATATTCTATATTGCACTTCATAATAATCTTGTAATGTAGGTGCTATTGCTCATGAGTCTGGGAAGTCAAAGTAACTTCCAAATTAACATAAATATGTGATAACATGGAGATTCGAATACTCTGGTTTAACTATACTTCTTGTGCTTTTCTACTCTATCATGTTGCTTTTCCACTTGTGATAAAAGTGTGAGTGTACTTTGGGGACAGTTTAAATTTTGCTCCTTCAGCCATTGATTTCTAAACCTGTGCTCTGGGTGGTGGTGAATGAGTCATAATATTTCTGAAAGATAATTCTTTAACTGCATAGGAATCTAATAACATTGCTTCTGATGTTTCAAGGAGGAAAGTGACTTCCAGTCTAAACAAATTGCCCACAGTTGGAAGAGAAACAGATTTTGGTGTGTGCAGAAATGAAAATCAATACATTGTACTGAAAAAGAGGGCTCATTCACTTTTAAGATTTTTCTCTCTTAAGTCCTGAGATGGGAATGTGAGTCAGTGCTAGCCCTCTGTTTTCTTAATCAGCTGTGAGTCTGTTGTAGCAAAAATTAATAGGCGTTGCGGGATCATGAAGAAAAGCTCTTTCATCTTGCCCAGCTCCAAGAGGGTGTTATATTTTCAAAGCGGAGTATTGTACAATTGAGCAATAGCTAAGGAGGGGAGGGGCCTTTCCTGGGGATTCTTGACCGCTGGAAGAGTTCACTTCAGGCCATTTGTCACAGCAGTTATTTTTCCGGAAATACCCTATGCCAGGTTATGTTTTGGCTATTCTATCCTCTTTTATTGATTTATTTTCTGAAATCATGGGGGAAGGTAGTTCTCCCTGCCCTCTCCCATCGTCCCAACTCTTTGTCTAGCTGCTCCTTCAGTGCATCATGGGGTGGGAATGATTTTCAGTGGGACTCATGTTTTCAGTGGGATTGTGTTTGGAAGGTTTAGGGAGTTAGTGTCGTATAAAAATGGCCAGTATAAATCCTGTATTTTGTTTAAGGATTTTTCAGTGTGATAAATATAATTTAATATGGAAATGTGATCCATTGTTCCACAGTAGGTTTTCTCAGCTATGTACAGTAAGGGTTCTGTAGCCTACTGTGGATTCAGTATTTATTACTTTCTGGAACCTCTTTTGTTGTTTTTATGTTTCGTTTGTGGGGACGTTTGAAGGTGGATTGCCTGTTCGACCTTGCAGAGGAGTTGATTAAGTTTCGTTTGCTATGCATTAGAGAAGGAATTTGCTGGTCTTTTTGAACTGAGCTCTACATTATTTGTAGTTGGGGCATGTTTTTTGATGCCTTCAGTTCTTCTTGGGCATGAAAACGCTTTTTGTACATTTGTTGAATCTATTTCCATGCTGAGCTTTTTATGTACTACACAATGACTCTTTGCAGTTGAAAGTTGTAGTTTGGCTTTATTTTTAACTTTAAAAGGACAGCAGGAACTTGCCTTTTGTTAAACATTTGTGGACATTATAACATTTACTTTGTCACGCTGTGAGTAGATTTTTAAATATGGTTTTTCATTTTCAAAATAAAATTTTTACTGACTGTGGTAGGTTTGTATAATGGAATGCTATTCAGCACACGTGTGAAATGTGTGGGAAATGGCTTTTTCTCTTTAAATAGAAAAGATTTAAGTCAACTATTATTTAGTTGGTTGTTTTAATTTCTTTTTACAGACAGTATTTGTAGAGTATGAAAAGTCAAGCACTAATCAAAAGAGAAAATTTTAAATTTGAGGTCTCGAAATTTTATCATTTCCTGTTTTTGCTTTTATGATTCAGCCCTCTCTCCTCTGCTGTCTGCCCTTTGCCATACCCAGATTTGCTATGATCTTTTAGGTACTTCACTCTGAACATTTTACATTCTCAACTTTCAAAGTTATGACATTTAAGAGCTCCTTCTCCCTGCCTGTTCATTATTTTAATCCCATTTCCTGTTTATTTTGTGTTTAAAGAATTTTTGTATGAAAAGTTTTCCCTCTTGAATTGGAATCCTCGTCTCTGAGGATTATTAACTGATGTGAGTAGTCTGTGACCAACAGGAACGCTGTTCAGGGTATCCAGCCGTGAGTTTCCGGCTCTCGGTCACAAATGCAGGGCATTCTTTAAAAGATCAAACAAGTTGGACACTAGGAGGGTTTTAATGATGCCAGTTAACATCAGAAGAGCTGGGTTCAGTGGTTGCAGATTGTGCTCATCTGAATAAATGCCACTGAGCTAGAAATAATGACGTGACTAGAATCATGCTAATTGTGTGCCATTCTGCCATTCCAGTGAATCAAATATATTGGTTTAAGCTTATACAAGGGGTGGGTTTTTCTTTGGGGGGTAAATGGGGACACGGGGTGTAGAGAGGGAATCGTTGAAGGAGGGTTGTAGATTAAATGACATTACATGTTTGAAAGGCTCTATGGATTTTGAGAAGAGATTGAAAGCATTATTTTGGTACCTTCCAAGAAATTTGCATATACCCTTAAGTGACCTAGAATTTTTGAAAAGCTTATTCATCATATACCCATAAGTGAACCTAGAATTAAACTTTTATTAAAAATGGCATTGTTATCTGTGGTGCTTAAACTCATCTCCGTGCTATATAAATGTGTTGATCTTACCCTCTCGTTGCCCAAGATAAAATATCGCTAAGAGATTCATTTCCAGAAATACTGATGTTGCCAGATTAGTCTTCACTTTGATTAGATGACTAAAATCATGTGTTAGTGAAAGGCGTAGGAATTATTGGCAATTAAGACAGTAAGCTTTTGGTAAATCTTTGCATAGGTACAGAATTACTCAGAATGCCTCTTTAACATGCATACAAATCTAGAAGTAGTATTTAAAGGAGATATGTATACATTTTGTTTTAAGGTTCTTTCGTTTTAAGTTGGAGAGACTTTTCAAAGTTGACAGAAAAGGATTTGTTCAAGTCTGTGGTCTGTACTATTAATTGGCTGTCTTTCTAATGCCTTTTTTTATGTTTTCAGTATATATTACTTATCTTTTGTGATTTAGATGACTTCGTACCATATAGGACCTGTTGTCTGGTTTCTGAGCTTTATTAAAAGCTGGGCTTAGATCTTCTCATAGTAGTATGATGGAACCTGTTGCTCTAGGTTCTAATTCAACAGTAATGAGTAAGATATTCTCAGCGGTACCATTCTTTTGGCTTCAGAGCCATGGCACACTTCCTCTACTTATGTAAGTGGTCATTTGAACAATTAACTTGCTTAAACAATTGACAGGGTCTTATGACTTTGATCTGAAATTGTCGAAAACAGGTCGAACAAAAGAATGTCATTGACTTTGTTTCATCATGTTACACTCACAGCTTCAGTTAGAGTGTATTTCCTTCTCTTTCACTTGTTTGCCTCAGCTACTGTAAGTTATGGACTTCATAGAAAAATGAATGGCAGTGATTTCTAGTGTGTAGAGTAAGGTCTTCAAAAGTTTGTGGATAACTTGAGCTTTGAAATCAGAATCTCTAGAAATGAAGCCTAGGCTCTCTATTTTTTAATGAGTTCCCCAGTGACTTTGATATCCAGTGAAGTTTGGGAGCATTGTCAAGAGCAGCAGTCTCTAAAGTGTTTTGTGTATAAGCCCAGCCATGAGGTATGGGAAGAAGATATTAGAATATTTCTTATTTATCTTTTATCTCAAAAAAGAGTAAAATTAGGCTCAAATAATATTTAGTATATGGATTGATGGTTTCTTTACTTGCACTTCCATCAGATGGTCATGTATCACCTAGAGTAGCCAGGTATCCTAAAGGAAGAGTGGGAGTTCCACAGTGAAGACTGGTTGTACCATCATCTCTCCTTTGTTAGAATATGGCAATCCATTACAGTTTATGCATATGAGTTAAATGAATTTATCGGATATATACATACATACACATATATATAGTTGTGTCATTTTATAGATATTTACATACATATGTATATATATATGTATGTGTGTATATGTATATACATATATACGTATACGGGGTTGTGTCATTTTATTAGACACGCTGATTCCAGATATGGATTGTTGAGAAGTTTATCTGAAGCACTGTTAACCTTGATTTTATGGAATTTCTTCATTCCTTTACGTATGCCTGAAGACAACTATACACAAATTATTTACCTTTTACCTTTTATTTTTTGAGCCATGTAATAGCTATATTTTTCTGACAACAATGTCTTTTTAAGAAAGTTACAGCTTTATTGAGATATAATTCACATATCATAAAGTTCACTCTTTTAAAGTGTACAGTTCAGTGATTTTTAGTATATTCACAAAGCTGTTCATCAACCACCACTATCAAAGCATTTTAATTAATTAATTTTATTTTTGGCTGCATTGGGTCTTTGTTGCTGCGCACGGGCTTTCTCTAGTTGTGGTGAGCGGGGGCTACTCTTCATTGTGGTGCATGGACTTCTCACTGAAGTGGCTTCTCTTGTTGCAAAGCACGGGCTCTAGGTGTGCAGGCTCAGTAGTTGTGGCTCACAGGCTCTAGCACAGGCTCAGTAGTTGTGGCACACGGGCTTAGTTGCTCTGCAGCATGTGGGATCTTCCCAGACCAGGGCTCGAACCCGTGTCCTCTGCATTGGCAGGCGGATTCTCAACCACTGCGCCACCAGGGAAGCATTTTTAAATCATTCCTGTGGTAAGCTGAATAATGGCCCCCAAAGATATGCAGGTCCTAATCTCTGGGACCTATGAATATCACCCTATATCATAAAGGGGACTTTGCATACGTGATTAAGTTAAGGACCTTGAGATGGGTAGATTATCCTGGATTATCTGAGTGGTATCCTAAATGTAATCACAAGTGTCCCTGTAAGAAGGCGACAGAGAGATTTGACTACAGAGAAGAGAAAGTGTGATGTGACAAGTGAAACAGAAGAAAAGGTGATGTGATGATGTGAGGGAGGAATCATGAACCAAGGAATGCAGGCAGCTTCTAGAAACTAGAAAAGGCGAGAAAACAGATTCTTCTCCAGAGCCTCTAGAGGTAACCTTGAATTTTACCCTCATAAGACTCACCTGGACTCTGGCCTCTAGAACGGTAAGAGAATCAGTTTTTGTTGTGTTAAGCCACTAAGTTTGTGGTAATTTGTTACAGCAGCCATAGGAAACGAATACAACCCTCAAAGAAACCCCAAGCCCATTAGCAGTCGCTTTCAATTCCCATCTTCTTACAGTCCTTGGCAACTATTTTCTGTCTCTATGGATTTGCCTATTCTGGACAATTCATGTCAGTGGAATCATATAGTATATGCCCTTTTGTGTCTGGCTTCTTTTACCTAGCATATTTTCAAGTTTCATTAGAACTTCATTCCTTTTTATGGCTCTGTAATATTACATTGAATGGCTGTAGCACATTTTGTTAAACCATTTGTCAGTTGATGGACATTTGGGTTGTTTCTACTTTTTAGTTATTGTGAATAATGCTGCCATGAACATTTGTGTACAAGTTTTTACGTGGACTTATGCTTTCAGTTCTCTTGATATGTATCTAGGAATAGAGTTTCTGGGTTTTATGATAACTATTTTTAACTTTTCAAGGAACTACCAAACTATTTTTCCAAGTGGTTGCACCATTTTACATTCTTGCCAGCAATATGCGAGTGTTCATATTTGCCACATCATTATCAACTTTTGTTATTGTCTGTCTTATTGTAGCCATCCTATTGGGTATGAAATGGTATCTCATTGTGGTTTTGATTTGCAGTTTCCTAATGACTTATGGTGTTGAGCATCTTTTCACATGCTTATTGGCAGATTATATCATTTACAATATTTTATACTGAGATTGAGTGTGTCCCTAAAAGATATTTGTATTACATAGAGGTTTAAATGGTTTTGAACTTAAACATGTTTTATTTTTTTTAGTAAGAACAATTGTTTTAGATTTTCCTACTTTGTATAATATTTTCATTCCTGTAGTTCATGTGTATAAAATAAATATATATATATGCTGGTGTGCTGAGTTTTTTTTTTTTTTTACCAGTAGAGATGTACAAATGATCATGCTTATAGGTCACTGGTCTAGAGGATGCTCCAGTGGAACTTATGTTAAGATGTCTTACAAAGGTGCTGCAACAAGCCATCATTATGAAGAGATCTACTAAAGACAACTCTTTTTCTCAGATTTTGTTTTGTTATATGATATGAAAATGCTTTGAAGGAGTAGGGACCTGACTCTAAAAGAAACTAGGATATATCATTCACTGAGAGGAATTGCCTTTAATGAGTAGTTTAGGAACAAATATCATTATGTAACAACCACAAAAACAGGGAAAACAGCTATTCCATTTATTGAGTGCCTCTTGCTGTCAAGGCACCTACACTAAGTGTATGACATGCATTATTTAATTATTACAACATCTCTATGAGTTTGGTGGTCTTGTCCTTATTTTATACGTGAATAAGCTAAGACCCACAAAGTACAAGTAATTTTCCCAAGGGCATGGAGCTAAGAAGAGGCAGAGCTGGGATTTAAAAACAAGGCTAATCCCTTGCCTTTTATTCTGTATCATATGATGTAATTAATTTGTCACTGCTTTTCCCATCCCCCACTCCCTTGCCCATTCCTACCCCTAAAGGGAGGGAAAAGCGGTAGCCTAATGCCACTTGATAAATAAAAGGAGCTGAAGAAGAACAGCTTAGAGATATAGAGAGCAAGAGAGTTTGCATTTAACCACAGAAAACTAAAGAACTGCTTAGGATTGGCTAGGGTTTAGAGTCAGCAGTTGCAGAACAGTATTGAAGGAGGGGCCTGATTGTAAGTTACAAGTGGAAGACATACTTGGGCCAGGCAACACAACCTGCTTTCTGAACCAAACCTATGGAGGAAAGGATAAACTGACAGTTTTTATTTATTCAACTAAAATTGTGTGTCTGCTGTGCACAAGGCACCATTAGATGCTAGAGATACAGTGATGTAAAGGAGAGACATAGTTCTTACCCTCAGGAAACTTTCATTCTAAGTTGGGGGCCCAGAGCAGATGATACTTTACCATTTGTGGTACAGCTACTTATTTGCAGTTGTGATAAAGCCTACAAAGCAGGAGTATAAGTTCTGCTAGAAAAGTTTAGTGAATTTAAGGTAATCTAAGAATGCTAGTAAAATTCTTATTATTAGGGGGACATTTCCTAGTTAAGTTAATAATGAAGTTTATTGAGTGATTTGTTTCTCCTTTGTGAAATTTTCTTACCCATTAGGTTTGTGTCCTTCCCTCTTTGCCCCACGGCATCCCTCTGTATTTAAGCATAAATTACTATAAATGTTTTTTTCCTTGTTTATATTTCTGTGAGCTACTTTGGGGTGTAATAACCTCTATTTATTCATCTCTTGTCCTAGTTCTTAACAGCTTGTTTATGAGACCTCTTGCATTGCTCAGGAAAGTTATAATTTCATATTTTCTATCCCAGTGTCTCAGTGAATTTTTACTTTTAGAATATGCATATTGAGCTTTTACAGTATTTTTTCTTGCACAGCTCGTTTGTTGTTCAAAATTAGAAGAGAAGGATAAGCAAAATTTGAAACAAAAAAATTACACATAATGTCACAATCCAGACATGACTCTAAACAATTTGCTATATATAATTTCATACCTTTCTCTATATGTACATGTAGATCTATGGATTTTTAAAAAATGAGATTGTATTGAGCATACTGTTTAGTATAACCCGATTTTTTTCATCTTAATATATTGTGTACATCTTTTCCTGGCATATGTACACACGTATTTTTTATGCCTACATAGTATTTCATTGTACATTGCATTTTTCATACTTTTACCAATCTATTGATGGATATTTTGAGTGTTTTCAATTTTTTTTATCATCTTCAGTGCTGTGATGATCATCCTGAGAGCTATCCTTAGCACTCCCCTCTAGTTATTTCTTAGAATAAATTTTTAGAAATGAAATTGCTAGCCCAAGGGTATATAATTACCATCTGTAAAGATTTCTTCCTGTTGGACTCCTCCCTGCATTATATGGTAGTGCTGCTTTATCTACACAGGATATGAATTATTCATATGTCTTGATATTTGTTTTGAAAAACATGGTTAATTGTTATAACTTAATTCTTCATTCTTTCACTTATGTACTAAATGTGAGCCCTGGCTGTGGGTTTGTCATATATGGCCTTTATTATGTTGAGGTAGGTTCCCTCTATGCCCGTTTTCTGGAGGGTTTTTATCATAAATGGGTGTTGAATTTTGTCAAAAGCTTTTTCTGCATATATTGAGATGATCATATGTTTTTTCTCCTTCAATTTGTTAATATGGTTTATCATGTTTATTGATTTGCGTATATTGAAGAATCCTTGCATCCCTGGGATAAATCCCACTTGCTCATTGTGTATGATCCTTTTAATGTGTTGTTGGATTCTGTTTGCTAGTATTTTGTTGAGGATTTTTGCATCTATATTCATCAGTGATATTGGTCTGTAATTCTCTTTTATTGTAGTATCTTTGTCTGGTTTTGGTAACAGGGTGATGGTGGCCTCGTAGAATGAGTTTGGGAGTGTTCCTTCCTCTGCAATTCTTTGGAAGAGTTTGAGAAGGATAGGTGTTAGCTCTTCTCTAAATGTTTCATAGAATTCACCTGTGAAGCCATCTGGTGCTGAACTTCTATTAGTTGGAAGATTTTTTTTTTAATAATTCTTTTTTTTAACATCTTTATTATAGAGCATAATTGCTTTACAATGGTGTGTTAATTTCTGCTTTATAACAAAGTGAATCAGTTATACATACACATATGTCCCCATATCTCTTCCCTCTTGCATGTCCCTCCCTCCCACCCTCCCTATCCCACCCCTACAGGTGGTCACAAAGCACCAAGCTGATCTCCCTGTGCTATGCGGCTGCTTCCCACTAGCTAGCTATTTTACGTTTGGTAATGTATATATATCCACGGCACTCTCTCACTTTGTCCCAGCTAACCCTTCCCCTTCCCCGTATCCTCAAGTCCATCCTCTAATAGGTCTGCATCTTTATTCCCATCTTGTCCCTAGGTTCTTCTGACCATTTTTTTTTTCTTTTTTTAGATGCCATGTATATGTGTTAGCCTACGGTATTTGTTTTTCTCTTTCTGACTTACTTCACTCTGTATGACAGTCTCTAGGACCATCCACCTCACTACAAATAACTGTTTCATTCCTTTTTATGGCTGAGTAATATTGCATTGTATATATGTGCCACATCTTCTTTATCCATTCATCTGTTGATGGACACTTAGTTTGCTTCCATGTCCTGGCTATTGTAAATAGAGCTGCAATGAACATTTCGGTACATGACTCTTTTTGAATTAGGGTTTTCTCAGGGTATATGCCCAGTAGTGGGATTGCTGTGTCGTATGGTACTTCTATTTTTAGTTTTTTAAGGAACCTTCATACTGTTCTCCATAGTGGCTGTGTCAATTTACATTCCCACCAACAGTGCAAGAGTGTTCCCTTTTCTCCACACCCTCTCTGGCATTTATTGTTTGTAGATTTTTTCTTGATGGCCATTCTGACCGGCGTGAGATGATATCTCATTGTAGTTTTGATTTGCGTTTCTCTAATGATTAGTGATGTTGAGCATTCTTTCATGTGTTTGTTGGCAATCTGTATATCTTCTTTGAAGAAATGTCTATTTAGGTCTTCTGCCCGTTTTTGGATTGGGTTGTTTGTTTTTTTGATATTGAGCTGCATGAATTGCTTGTAACTTTGGAGATTAATCCTTTGTCACTTGCTTCATTTGCAAATATTTTCTTCCATTCTGAGTGTCGTCTTTTCGTCTTCTTTATGGTTTCCTTTGCTGTGCAAAAGCTTTTAAGTTTCATTAGGCCCCATTTGTTTATATTTCCATTTCTCTAGCAGGTAGGTCAAAAAGGATCTTGCTGTGATTTATGTCATAGAGTGTTCTGCCAATGTTTCCCTCTAAGAGTTTGATGGTGTCTGGCCTTACATTTAGGTCTTTAATCCATTTTGAGTTTATTTTTGTGTACAGTGATAGGGAGTGTTCTAATTTCATTCTTTTACATGTAGCTGTCCAGTTTTCCCAGCACCACTTATTGAAGAGGCTGTCTTTTCTCCACTATATATTCTTGCCTCCTTTATCAAAGATAAGGTGACCATATGTCTGTGGGTTTATCTCTGGGCTTTCTATCCTGTTCCATTGATCTATATTTCTGTTTTTGTGCCAGTACCATACTGTCTTGATTATTGTAGCTTTGTAGTATAGTCTGAAGTCAGGGAGCTTGATTCCTCCAGCTCCGTTTTTCTTTCTCAAGATTGCTTTGGCTATTCGGGGTGTTTTGTGTTTCCATACAAATTGTGAAATTTTTTGTTCTAGTTCTGTGAAAAATTCCAGTGGTAGTTTGATAAGGATTGCATTGAATCTGTAGATTGCTTTGGGTAGTAGAATCATTTTCGCAATGTTGATTCTTCCCATCCAAGAACATGGTATATCTCTTCATCTATTTGTATCATCTTTAATTTCTTTCATCAGTGTTTTATAATTTTCTGCATACAGGTCTTTTGTCTCCTTAGGTAGGTTTATTCCTAGATATTTTATTCTTTTTGTTGCAGTGGTAAATGGGAGTGTTATCTTAATTTCACTTTCAGATTTTTCATCTTAGTGTATAGGAATGCAAGAGATTTCTGGGCATTAATTTTGTATCCTGATACTTTACCAAATTCATTGATTAGCTCTAGTAGTTTTCTGGTAGCATCTTTAGGATTCTCTGTGTATACTATCATGTCATCTGCAAACAGTGACAGCTTTACTTCTTCTTTTCCAATTTGGATTCCTTTTATTTCTTTTTCTTCTCTGATTGTTGTGGCTAAAACTTCCAAAACTATGTTGAATAATAGTGGTGAGAGTTGGCAGCCTCGTCTTGTTCCTGATCTTAGTGGAAATGGTTTCAGTTTTTCACCATTGAGAATGATGTTGCCTGTGCGTTTGTCATCTATGGCCTTTATTATGTTGAGGAAAGTTCCCTCTGTGCCTACTTTCTGGAGGGTTTTTATCATAATTGGGTGTTGAATTTTGTCAAAAGCTTTCTCTGCATCTATTGAGATGATCATATGGTTTTTCTCCTTCAATTTGTTAATATGGTGTATCACGTTGATTGATTTGCATATATTGAAGATCCTTGCATCCCTGGGATAAATCCCACTTGCTCATTGTGTATGATCCTTTTAATGTGTTGTTGGATTCTTTTTCCTAGTATTTTGTTGAGGATTTTTGCATCTATGTTCGTCAGTGATATTGACCTGTAGTTTTCTTTCTTTGTGACATCTTTGTCTCATTTTGGTATCAGAGTGACGGTGGCCTTGTAGAATGAGTTTGGGAGTGTTCCTCCCTCTGCTATATTTTGGAAGAGTTTGAGAAGGCTAGGTGTTAGCTCTTCTCTAAACGTTTGATAGAATTCACCTGTGAAGCCATCTGATCCTGGACTTTTGTTTGTTGGAAGATTTTTAATCACAGTTTCAATTTCATTCCTTGTGATTGGTCTGTTCATATTTTCTATTTCTTCCTGGTTCAGTCTTGGAAAGTTATACCTTTCTTAGAATTTGTCCATTTCTTCCAGGTTGTCCATTTTATTGGCATAGAGTTGCTTATAGTAGTCCCTTATGATGCTTGGTATTTCTGCGGTGTCTGCTGTAACTTCTTGAACTTTTTCATTTCTAATTTTATTCATTTGAGTCCTCTCCCTCTTTTTCTTGATGAGTCTAGCTAATGGTTTATCAATTTTGTTTATCTTCCCAAAGAACCAACTTTTGGTTTTAGTCATCTTTGCTATTGTTTTCTTTGTTTCTATTTCATTTATCTCTGCTCTGATCTTTATGATTTCTTTCCTTCTACTAACTTTGGGTTTTGTTTGTTCTTTCTCTAGTTCCTTTAGGTGTAAGTTTAGATTGTTTATTTGAGATTTTTCTTGTTTCTTGATGTAGCCTTATATTGCTAAAAACTTCCGTCTTAGAACTGCTTTTGCTGCATCCCATAGGTTTTGGATTTTTGTTGTCAAAGCAAAACACGTTGTCGTGTTTTCATCGTCATTTGTCTCTAGGTATTTTTTGATTTCCTCAGTGATCTCTTGATTATTAAGTAACGTATTGTTTAGCCTCTATGTGTTTGTGTTTTTTATGTTTTTTTTCCCTGTAATTGATTTCTGATCTCATAGTGTGTGGTCAGAAAAGATGCTTGTTATGATTTTAATTTTCTTAAATTTACTGAGGCTTGATTTGTGACCTAAGATGTGATCTATCCTGGAGAATGTTCCATGTGCATTTGAGAAGAAAGCGTAATCTGCTGTTTTGGATGGAATGTCCTATAAATATCAATTAAATCCATTGGTCTTTTGTGTCATTTAAAGCTTGTGTTCCCTTATTAATTTTCTGTTTGGATGATATGTCCATTGGTGTGAGGTGTTAAAGTACCCCACTAGTATTGTGTTACTGTTGATTTCCTCTTTTATAACTGTTAGCAGTTACCTTATGTATTGAGGTGCTTCTGTGTTGGGTGCATATGTATATTTATAATTGTTATATCTTCTTCTTGGATTGATACCTTGATCATTATGTAGTGTCCTTCCTTGTCTTTGTAACATTCTTTATTTTAAAGGCTATTTTATCTGATACGAGTATTGCTACTCCAGCTTTCTTTTGATTTCCATTTGCATGGAATATCTTTTTCCATCCCTTCACTTTCAGTCTGTATGTGTCCCTAGGTCTGAAGTGGGTCTCTAGTAGACAGCCTATATATGGGTCTTGTTTTTTTGTTTCTTGTTTTTTGTTTTTTTTTGCGGTACGCGGGCCTCTCACTGTTGTGGCCTCTCCCGTTGCGGAGCACAGGCTCCGGATGCGCAGGTTCAGCGGCCATGGCTCA
>RJWK010037150.1:0-21405 GCA_004363435.1 Platanista minor | reverse complement strand
GACTTGATTAACTATTTCCTTTTCCATATTAGGGAAGTTTTCAACTATAATCTCTTCAAATATTTTCTCAGTCCCTTTCTTTTTCTCTTCTTCTCCTGGAACCCCTATAATTCGAATGCTGGTGTGTTTAATGTTGTCCCAGAGGTCTCTGAGACTGTCCTCAGTTCTTTTCATTCTTTTTTCCTTATTCTGCTCTGCAGTAGTTATTTCCACTATTTTATCTTCCAGGTCACTTATCCGTTCTTCTGCCTCAGTTATTCTGCTATTGATCCCATCTAGAGTATTTTTAATTTCATTTATTGTGTTGTTCATCACTACTTGTTTCATCTTTAGTTCTTCTAGGTCCTTGTTAAACGTTTCTTGCATTTTCTCTATTCTATTTCCAAGATTTTGGATCATCTTTACTATCATTATTCTGAATTCGTTTCCAGGTAGACTGCCTATTTCCTCTTCATTTGTTAGGTCTGGTGGGTTTTTATCTTGCTCCTTCATCTGTTGTGTGTTTTTCTATCTTCTCATTTTGCTTATGTTACTGTGTTTGGGGTCTCCTTTTTGCAGGCTGCAGGTTCGTAGTTCCCGTTGTTTTTGGTGACTGTCCCCAGTGGCTAAAGTTGGTTCAGTGGGTTGTGTAGGCTTCCTGGTGGAGGGGACTAGTGCCTGTGTTCTGGTGGATGAGGCTGGATCTTGTCTTTCTGGTGGGCAGGTCCACATCTGGTGGTGTGTTTTGGGGTGTCTGTGGACTCATTATGATTTTAGGCAGCCTCTCTGCTAATGGGTGGGGTTGTGTTCCTGCCTTGCTAGTTGTTTGGCATAGGGTGTCCAGCACTGTAGCTTGCTAGTTGTTGACTGAAGCTGGGTGCTGGTGTTGAGATGGACATCTCTGGGAGATTTTCGCCATTTGATATTATGTGGAGCTGGGTGATCTCTTGTGGCCCAGTGTCCTGAAGTTGGCTCTCCCACCTCAGAGGCACAGCACTGACTTCTGGCTGCAGAACCAAGAGGCTTTCATCCACATGGCTCAGAATAAAAGGGAGAAAAAGTAGAAAAAGAAAGAAAAGAAAGAAAGAAAGAAAGAAAGAAAGAAAGAAAGAAAGAAAGAAAGAAAGAAAGAAAGAAAGAAAGGAGATAAAATAAAATAAAGATAAAATAAAGTTATTAAAATAAAAAATAATTATTAAGAAAATAAAACGGATGAATAGAACCCTAGGACAAATGGTGAAAGCAAAGCTATACAGACAAAATCTCACACAGAAGCATACGCATACACACTCACAAACAGAGGAAAAGGGGAAAAAATAATAAATCTTGCTGTCAAAGTCCACGTCCTCAATTTGGGATGATTCGTTGTCTATTCATGTATTCCACAGATGCAGGGTACATCAAGTTGATTGTGGAGCTTTAATCCGCTGCTTCTGAGGCTGCTGGGAGAGATTTCCCTTTCTCTTCTTTCTTCGCACAGCTCCCGGGGCTCAGCTTTGGATTTGGCCTCGCCTCTGCGTGTAGGTTGCTGCAGGGTGTCTGTTCTTCCCTCAGACAGGACGGAGTTAAAGGAGCAGCTGATTCGGGCTCTGGCTCACTCAGGCTGGGGGGAGGGATGGGTGCGGATGCAGGGTGAGCCTGCAGTGGCAGAGGCGGGCGGGATGTTACACCAGCCAGAGGCATGCCGTGTGTTCTCCCAGGGAAGTTGTCCCTGGATCCCGGGACCCTGGCAGTGGCGGGCTGCACAGGCTCCCTGGAAGGGAGGTGTGGATAGTGACCTGTTGCTTACACACAGGCTTTTTGGTGGCAGCAGCCTTAGAGTCTCATGCCCGTCTCTGGGGTCCGTGCTGTTAGCCGCATCTCGTGCCCATCTCTGGAGCTCCTTTAAGCAGTGCTCTTAATCCCCTCTCCTCGCACACCAGGAAACAAAGAGGGAAGAAAAATACTCTTGCGTCTTTGGCAGGTCCAGACTTTTCCCCGGACTCCCGGCTAGCCGTGGCACACTAAACCCCTGCAGGCTACGTTCACACAGCCAACCCCAGTCCTCTCCCTGCGCTCAGACCGAAGCCTGAGCCTCAGCTCCCAGCCCTGCCTGCAACGGCGGGGGAGCAGACAAGCCTCTCGGGCTGTTGAGTGCCAGTCGGCAGCGATCCTCCGTGCGGGAATCTCTCCGCTTTGCCCTCCGCGCCCCTGTTGCTGTGCTCTCCTCCGCGACTCCGAAGCTTCCCCCCTCCGCGACCCACAGTCTCTGCCCACGAAGGGGCTTCCTAGTGTGTGGAAACCTTTCCTGCTTCACAGCTCCCCCCCACTGGTGCAGGTCTCCTCCCTATTCTTTTGTCTCTGTTTGTTCTTTTTTCTTTTGCCCTACTCAGGTACGTGGGGAGTTTTTTGCCTTTTGGGAGGTCTGAGGTCTTCTGCCAGCGTTCAGTAGGTGTTCTTCAGGAGTTGTTCCACGTGTAGATGTATTTCTGGTGTATCTGTGGGGAGGAAGGTGATCTCCGCGTCTTACTCTTCCGCCATCTTCCCCCCAACAGCTTTTCTACTAGTAATTCAATGTTGACCCAAGGTAAAGGCTATTTATGGAAACTCAGAAGCCAAAGAAGAATAAGAAAAACATAATGGAATTAGATGAAGTAGGTGTGGACAGAACTAAAATCCCTGATCAGATATCCTTGAGCACTTCAGAAATTGGTAAAGAATTTCATAAAACCACTGTCTATCATTTTATAAAACTCTGGTAGAGTTTCTGCTGAGGTTCTGAATGCAAAAAAAAAAAAAAATGTCAGCACAAAGACTTTTTTTTTTAATGGAAAAGAACGACCTTAGTATTATAATATGTCTGTCAAGTCAAATTCCTTGCCCAGGAAGCTATTGAACCTGTTTTGAAAGGATTATTTTGCAAATCTTAAAAAATAGTGTTGGACTTAAAATCAAAAATCAACATGAATTGGTGAAGATTAGAATCTGTCAGTTGAATCTAATTTTCTTCTGTGATGGGTCTGTTAAAGGGCAGCGACAGTGTAATTAATTGCTTGAGGCTGAGAAACCCAATTAATCTTTAAGCTGACTTTTATTTCATATAATGTTAGTGCTAGAAGAAGCTTCAAGGATCATCTAGACTACTCTGTTCATTTTATAGACGAGGAAACACACATCAGGGAGGTTAAATGATTTGTTCAAGGTCAAAGATACTGTCTGTCCTTGCCACTGAGTCCTGTAAATAGGTTCATATTGCATTCTTAAAGCTTTTATGAGTTTCTTTGCATCTGATCATGAAATATTATTTGAACATGGGTTTTTCTGGGAATTCATCTCATGAATGTCTCCTTGGAAGGATTTCCAAGGCTCCATTTTTTAAATTTGAAGCCTGCTCCATAATGTTTATGCAGCAAAGGGGGAGTGGGGAGGGGCCATGTCCTCATCTACACACTCTTGGAGACAGAGGAGCAGCCCTGTGTGGACTTGTGGAAAAACAGAGGTCCCAATTTGACGGTGTGAGTGACACCTAATCCTGATGGTAACTTGCAAGCCATGCCATCCCTTAAGGATTCTATGGGCCTGATTGTAAGACGTAAGTAGAAAAAGCTGGTATGCAGAGTATTTTTCGAGAAGTTATCAGTCTGGTAGCTATGATAACAAAGATGACATATGAGAAAATCAGAGGAAATGAGACAGCTACTGTAATTGTGGGAAGCATGGAGGCATGCCTTGTGTCAGTGTGGCAGCCACGAAGTGTTCTGCTCAAATCTCCCTTTAAGAGAACCTGCTGCAAGGGTAGTGGGTGTCCAAGAACCTCCAGTTGCTGTGCATTTGGATCTCAGCAGCATTCATGCTGAGCCCTCGTTCTCCCGAAGCTGCTCCCAGCCAATGCCTGAGCATGGCTGGGTGTTTTGGGGCCAACATGGGACACCTCTAATGCAGAGTCTTTGCTTGGGGACTCCCCATTGGCCTGGCAGAGACTTTCTCAGTTGTGCTGCAGTTTGAGGCTCCTCCTTTTTTGTTTCCTCTCTCCTTTTACAGGTGTCAGATCTGTAGCAGTTCTGAAGGCTCTCCCTGCCCACCTCGACTTCCCCTCCTCTTTCATCCTTTATAGACCCTTCCCAAAATAAATGTCTTGACAGACCAATTCTGTCTTGGCATCTGCATCTCAGAAGACCCTAGGTGATGCAGAGTATAACAATTGCCCTGGTTGATGCCAAGGAGGGATAAAAAAAAAAAACTTGAAAAAGAATTAGGATTCTACTCTGCTGGTGAGGGCTGCATAGTAATTGTTTCTGTTTGGTTGTTGTCGTTCCCATTATTATAATTCCTTAACTGTGCTCCTTCATGAAAAAATTCCATGTTTCATAGATTCTAAGCTATACTTTTTTTATTTTTCATTTTAACCTTTCTGAAATTGGGATAGGTCTTAAAATTGATGATGTGCCAATTTAATTGGCAGAGTTTTTTTCTTCTTTACTGATGAATAAAATAACAGTGCATCCTACCACTGATGTATTGTAGATTCAGTAAAATACATTAGCTTAATTCAGGTCAGCAGATGCTAGGTACTATAATGGATTTTAAAGAACTAAGGGGCTGGATTAGCCTTACTGAGCTGTAGTTTTGCTATTTCTTAGGTATATCTATGAGGAAAGGAAAACCCTAAGGAACAGGATTATATTATAGAGAGATGTACAGCAGATAACTGTTGCCATGGGTGTATTAATATAGAAAAGACTAGAGATCCAGTGAAACATTAAGTAATCATAGAAAGCAAGGAAATATGTTCTTTTACTTCTGGCTCTATTCATTCCTTTATTCTTCCTTTTTTGGCTACTTTTTTTTTTTTTTTTTTTTTTTGTGTGTGGTACGTGGGCCTCTCACTGTTGTGGCCTCTCCCGTTGTGGAGCATAGGCTCCGGACGCACAGGCTCAGCGGCCATGGCTCACGGGCCCAGCCGCTCCACGGCCTGTGGGATCTTCCCGGACCGGGGCACGAACCCGTGTCCCCTTTTGGCTACTTTTATGACTGATAATTCCTTGCAGGCCATAGTCACCTTGTTTTCCTGGTTATTCTGTCATTCTCCCCGTAGTGTCTTGTACACCGAAACCTATGATAATAAAGGTTTTCCCCTCTATGTGTTGAACCCCATGTTGGTATGTGGGCAAGAAGCACTGCATGGAAGACCAAGAAAATTTAGTAAGCTTACTAACAGTATCCAGGGAGATGGGTTAGATGGAAGGATCTGTTGCCTGGAATCCCATAAATGTATCTGCTTATCTAAAATTGGAATTCTTGGCACTGACTGCTTCTAAAATTAGGATTGAAACCATTGTTTCCCTTCTCTCCAGGCACAGCCTTTATGCCTGGATAAGTTTCCCCTAGCACTCTCCATTTACAAAATGGGGAAGTCTCTGCCTCTGAAAAAACATAATTGTTATTCCTTATCTGGACACAAATCAAAGAGTACTGGATACTCAGTAAATGGTTACTATTCTTGTTCTATAAATCCTATGCAGAACATAAACTGTGCAATGTATATACCATTAGTATATTACATATTTTATTATGTATAAATTAAGTGTGTTATGTAATCTATGATCTATTGTTAACATATGCATTTTATTATAGCCATTAATTATAATGCATATTTTAACAAAACTGAAGGTTAGGTTTGCATAGGAAAGAATAAATGAGGATCATCTTGATATACTAATCCATAATCGTTAAAGGACTGGTATAGTTTGTGGAAAACATTCCATAAAATGAGAAATTTGCTAGAATTCAGAAGTGAAGGGCATCTTCCTAATATTGGAAAAGAGAGGCAATGTGATCTAATTCAGTAGTTTTTAAACTTTTTTGAGCTTGACCCATAGTGAGAAACACATTTTACGTCATGATCCAATATATATATGCATTTTTTCTTTCAATAACTGAAGTTTCACAAAACAATACCCATCTTACTAAATTTGACGTCCTCTAATATTTTTCAGGCTATTCTATTTCTATTTAAATACTGTTCGTGATCCACAGTTTGAAAAATTCTGAACTCATGAAAAGAGCATGAGCTGGGGAGACAGACTTGGTACAAAACTCTGTCCCACTGTTGGCCCTGTCTGTGAACTTGGCAAGTTGTTTCTTCTGAATCTTGTTTTCTGCATTTGTAAAATGAACTGGGTTGTTCTGATGATTATAGACAATTATATACGAAGTGACTGGCATGTAGTAGGTGCTCAATAGATGATAAGGTACCAGGATAATACTGTCTGATATTAACTGTTTTCCACTACATTTCCGTGTACACGTTGCCATCTATTACCTCAAGGTAAGCTTGTTACAGAATTTCTGGACCATTCTTTTCTGTTAGCTCTGTCACTTGATGGATACAGCTTCTCTCTTTCTCTCTTTCCCCCTCACACTCCCTACTCCTCCCTCCCCTCCAGCAATGGACCTAGCAGCGCTGGGTCTGAGGACAGACCAATGGAAACAGCCTTGTACCAGTACTTCTCTGCCTGGCTCCAAGTTCCCGCAGCCAGCTTGGGTCCTTTGACTCCCTCCGCAGGGGGCTGCCTTCCTCATCTGCCATTCCTCCTGGAGGGTTATTGTGTCCCTCTTCCTCCCCTAGGACCTTAGAGTTACTCCTCAGGTTCTGAGTGCCCAGTCATTCTCCTTTCCTGTGAG
This sequence comes from Platanista minor, assembly GCA_004363435.1. NCBI lineage: Eukaryota > Metazoa > Chordata > Mammalia > Artiodactyla > Platanistidae > Platanista > Platanista minor. The sequence continues at coordinate 14,763 of RJWK010037150.1, read as the reverse complement.
GGCGCTTAGGCTCCCCACAAATCACCTCTCCCTGGCCTGCCCTCCAGCCCTCCAGACACACTCACATTTCTCTAGGTACATAGCTGACATGCTATCATTTACTTTAATCATTCCTTTATCATTGCATATTTCAATCAGCCCTCATTTTTTGCTAAATTAGAAAATTTTACAATGAATATAATAATGCATTTGGTGGTTTGTAAGTTGGAGTCTTGTTAATTTTTAATTAGAAAAAATTACCATAAATGTACCAAATTTGATCAAATTAGGCACTTTTTCTAAAGCTAAGAAATGAAAAAAATACCTTTATAAAGGTAATTTACATATATATCTACATATATATTAATATGTATACATATACTTTTAAAAATCATTAAGAGCATTATAATTCAGAAGCGGATGCCTCTGCTCTTCACAATGAATTAAGTGTGGTCATCTTTGCTTCACCACTAACCAAATTACAGTCTCTGTGCACTATAACACTGGACAAATCCCTAAGCAACTGTTATTTCATATCACAAGTTCCATACCCTGTTTATGTATACATGATTTTTTATATATTCCAATACCCTATTTTACTACTAATTTACATCACTTTCATTCAATTCTGTGCCTATACCTGTTTGTCTCTACTTTGTTTTTCTCCTATGCTTAGAATTTGACATTCAAGACACAAAAAAAGGACATTTGAGGCAATTATCTGGATGAAGGTAATTGTTTTCCAATTATATGGTATTTTAAACAAAAGTGGCTTTTTACAAAATTATCCAGATAAAATTGTGTTCGTATCTACAACGAATAAGCCTTCTCTCTGTGTAGTGTTCCCCAGCCCTGGAAATGAGTATATAGCAATTCTGCAGTTATTTTCCAGTTTTACTTCAGAATTTACAAAGTCAGCAACTTCCTGGTCCCTGTAGACTTGGTGGGTGAGGGTGCCAGAGCAAGAGTGAAAGTGGGAGAGCGGGAGAGGAAGAGACCCACTACTCTAGGTTTAAATGGGGCAACAAATAAGCCATTTAATAGTGCCCTTCCCCCCACCCCAAACAATTATGTGACACTTGATCCCATCCTCACATAGTCAATGTGATTCCCAGCTTATGGTGGCTAAAATATCTAGAAACAGATTTCATTGTCTTAACAGAACATTCAGATTCAACACATGGAAGCTGGCCTATTCTGAATCAACCAGAACGTAGTCATTTCCTAGCTGCATATAACAGAGAGAAAAAGTACAAAAGGAAGTTATATACGATGAAACCATTAAATGCAGATATGCCACAAGGCAAGTTGGTAATGCTTGAACATTATGAAGTGCAAAAACTGCACAAACACATTATATTTTAAACACTCCATCTATTTAACAGACTATGATGCTCTTCAGCTAAATAAGATGAATTGAGATTCAAGAGGCAGCATCGTACTGGCAAATCTCATCCTAAAGGCATCCATTAATATAAATCAACAGTAGCAATTTGGTTTGATCATTTATTTGCAAGAATCATTAAGGTTTATTAGCATAATTATTCCCTGTGGGATTTCATGTCAAGGAAATGAAAAATGGCATTATCAATATTTAAAAGATAAGTGTGTAATGTTCAGAGTACTTAAACAGTCATCTGCAGGTGGTGTCCAGCTGCAGCAAATTAGATTAGATTTGGGCATTTTTCTGAACAAAAGAAAAATTGTTTTGTTCTAATTGCTTCATTTTATAAAGCGATACGAGTTTGTAAATAATTTCTCCTGCATAGTTAGAACTTACAGTGTGTACCTATTAACATGCCTTATTTCATATCAGCACCTCCGATATGTTCAACCCTTTTATGTTGTAACTATTGGGGAACATTAATCAGTATAATCCATCATTTATTATCAGGGAAAGCTTTTTCCCTTCAGTAATCTAGACCTTTAGTCTAGACCTGTAAGTGAAAAGCTATATCCCAAAGGGAAATGAACCAGGAGATTTCCCCTTAATTCTGGGAGGGCATCCATCCTTAACAATGAAATATAGTTTTAATAGTAATAATTTATCATGAGATATCTTTAAATGTGATAATCGTTTAATATATTTTTAAAATTTATTTCATTTATTTTATTTTTTATTTTTGGCTGTGTTGGGTCTTCGCTGCTGCACGTGGGCTTTCTCTACTTGCGGCGAGTGGGGGCTACTCTTCGTTGTGGTGCATGGGCTTCTTATTGCAGTGGCTTTTCTTGTTGCAGAGCACGAGCTCTAGGCATGTGGGCTTATAACTGTTTTTTTAAAAAGCCACACAATGGAATATTATTCAGTGATAAAAATAAATGCTCTATCAAGCCATGAAAAGACACGGAGAAACCTTAAATGCATATTACTAAGTGAAAGAAGTCAGTCTGAAAAGGCTATATACTGTATGATTCCAACTATATGACATTCCGGAAAAGGCAAACTATAGAGACAGTAGAAAGATGAGTAGTTTCCAGAGGTTTGGGTGGAAGGAGGGAAGGATGAATAGGTGGACCACAGGGCATTTTAGAGCAGTGAAACTATTCTGTATGATATTGTAATGGTGGATACTTGACATAATGCACTTGTCAAAATCCATATAGACCTGCACAAAACAAAGAGTGAACTCTGATGTAAACTATGGACTGTAATGAATAATGTATCAATATTGGCTTGTCAACTGTAACTAATGTATGGTGCTAATCATAGTGGAAATTGTGTGGGTGTGAAGGGAAGAGGGCACATATGGGAACTCTCAGTATTCTATCAATTTTTCCATAAACCTAAAACTGATCTAAAAAGCAAAGACTATTAATTAAAAAAAATTTAGGCTAATTTTCTTCAGATAAAATCAGTTAATCGTTGAAATTGATTAAATTTGTCTTTGTTTTAGATGAACAGTCAGGCCAAAAATATTTTTCTCTGGCAGACCCCCCTATTAAATAGCATAAATTATTGTAGAATCTTTCTACAATACCCATGTGTGGACTATACACAAGGAGCTATAACTAAAATTCCCTTTAGAGTCAAAGATCATCAGTTAAAGAAGCAAAATAAATGAAAAGCATACATGTTTGCTAAAATACTTTGCAATGCTGCATGACATTTCACTATTAGGAATTAACAAATTCTATGCTATTGAACCTGTTATATCCTGAACTGATCCTCATCTCTTACCCTCACTTCAAGGAGTCTAACACTTTGAGGAGATGGTTATGTCAAGAAATCTGCAGCAGGCTTCATCTCAAGTCAATTTATACACAACACCAAGAGGGTAACCTTCTCTCTGTTCCTCTTAGACAGTGTTGCCAATGAGTAGAGCAGTAGAGGTAATGCTGATATGCAATCATGTGACCAATGACTCAAGGAGAGAGGGGAGCAAAAGGTTTGCAGCGCCCAGAAACTCTTTCAAGGCTCAACGGAAGCTTTTTATTTGTGCTTTGTATTCTTTTTCTCATGGTCTCAGTCTTTGCCACATACAGTGGTCCTTGGGTATCTGTGGGGAACTGGTTCCAGGACCTGCCCTGGATACCAAAATCCACAGATGCTCAAGTCCCATATACAGCCCACAGTGCCCGTGGTTCTGCATCTGCAGATTCAACCAACCAGTGATCCTGTAGTACTGTATGTATCTATTGAAAAAAATCCCTGTATATGTAGACCTTTGCAGTTCAAACCCATGTTGTTCAAGGGTCAACTGTATATACCTTTTAACCACAATTTCCTTCAAGGTGACTGTTGCATGTTTTAACTTGATTATATATGGCTCGATCTTTAATCACTGTTTCTTCATTAGTAAACTTTGTTCTTATTATAATGCCATTACCTTAAGGTAGAGGTCCCTTTGCTAGGGCAACCGGGAGTACAGTGTGAATACTCTATAACTGAGAACTTGAATTGTACTTGGTCAGAATACTATTGGTTTTATTCAGCTCCCCCTCACTATTGTGATTAAACATGTGGCAACCATTCCACAAATCCTTCTTTTTGTCTCTCATAACTTCTGATGACCTACATGGCTTCCCCTTAGTTTATTTGTACTAACTGAATGCAGTGCTTCCCCCCACCACCACATAATAGATTCCCTACCTGAATTACCCTTCTAATCATCCTAACACTCAAATTAGTACATTCTAAATATAATGTTAATCCTTCAATGGATATTTATTAAGCTATGCTATGTTCAGGGCTCTGTGCTAACCACATTTTGGTAAATTTAGACAATTAGTACTGCATTTAAACTATTGCTGTGTGTGATGTTATGAAATATTAATTGCATGTTTTAAGAAGCAAATAGTATTGATATATTTAGCTGCCTGATGAAACAGATAATCTATATATCGATAAGTGACATACTTTGTGCATTTGATTAATGAGTAGTCTCAAAGTTACAAATATTTCCTTGCAAAAACTAATATCCTATTGTGATTTAGAAGTCCATTGTACATGATAGAGCTTACCTTCATCAAGTAACTAAACATTTAAAGATCAGATTTGTACCCTGTTAATGTTTCAAAGACATTTATATTTATTGATTTGTGAGCATTTCAGATAAATAATGTTGACTTGAGTCTATGTATGCAACCAAAGAATTTGTCATTTGGATGCCAAGCAATCAATTAGATTGTGTTAGGTAGATAAGGAAATGAAGAAATCATAATGTATCTAGACTTTAGAGAAGTCTTTTTGGAGAATTCCCTCATTATATTCTTATAAAAGGGTATAGAAATATTGGTAGTATATTAGTAAAATTAGTGCATTGGTAAATTGTTGAATGATCGTACTCAAAGTTTGCTGATCTAGTTCCACCTGGAGAGATACTCTAGTACAGCATATCAGGGCTCTGTGTTCTCCCAGTCTTACTCAGCATTTTTATCTATGAAGTATTTGAAAATATGAAAGGCATTTTTATCCTATTTGTAAATGATGTCAACTGAAAAAATCGCACAATGTAAGAGCTGTGAGTTAAGTTTTATTTGGGGCAAAATGAGGGCTATAGCCTGGGAGACAGCATCCCAGATAGCTCTGAGGTAGTTCTCTGAAGAGGTAGGGGGGAAGGTCAGTATTATAGGTGACTTTTTTTTTTTTTTGCGGTACGCGGGCCTCTCACTGTTGTGGCCTCTCCCGTTGCGGAGCGCAGGCTCAGCGGCCACGGCTCACGGGCCCAGCCGCTCCACGGCATGTGGGATCTTCCTGGACCGGGGCATGAACCCATGTCCCCTGCATCGGCAGGCGGACTCTCAACCACTGCGCCACTAGGGAAGCCCCTATAGGTGATTTTACTTTTTTTTTTGTAAAAAGTAAACTTGACTGCTAGTCTCATGAGGGTTGCTGCTAGTCATGAGGAGCAGATGTCTCTGTTGATGATTTTAGTGTCTTACTGCATATGAGAAGATGCAAGTATTTGGGCTCATAAAATCTTCTCCTGAAAGTTTCTAACTGAAGGCCTGTTCGGCTAGTTATTCCCAGAGCACAGAGTGCCTCATTCCTGATCTCCACCCTGAACTCCTTTCAGGGTGTACTGAAGGTCAGTTACTGCAGTGGCTAGTGACTTAATCCTTGTAAAGGCAGATGGCAAGTGCCAATTTTTAGATAGCAATGACATGACTCTGGGTTATCGAATTACTAGACAAACATGTTGCATGGATATTTTGGAGAACAAAACCAATAATTAAAAATTGCAGTCAAGACTCTGAGATCACAGGGATTAAAGGAAGGAAACTGGCTCGTAGCTTCTAGAAAATAAAGAAGGGAGAGAGGAAAATGTGAGAAAGGAAAGTAGAGGTTTTCCACTCTAACTACTAATAATCTTTAAAATCAAACTGATTTTGATTTAAAAAGGCAATTAATGCTGCAAAAAGTTTTGTTTTTCTTAATCATTTTCACACGTGAAATTAAACAGAGATAGTGGTTGTATCAGTTAGGAATTGCATTTGGATAACTGTAATAGAATCCCGGGTGGAGAAGAGGGCACAGAGGCTTAGACAAATTAGTTTACTTTTCTGTCAGATAGCATGAGGTCATGAGTTAGGCAGCCCAGGGCTGGTGTGGTAGCTCTGTGGTCATAAAGAAGCAAGGATCCTTCTCTTTTTCTGCGCTGCCATCCAAAGCATGTGTTATCTCATTGGCAAGACAGCTGTGGACTTTGTTATCACATACTCTTATTAAGGACAGAAACCCACACATACAAAGGCCCTCTGACAAGAAAAAGCTCAGAGAAGTCCATTTTGGCCACAGTTTGAAGAAGAAACCTGAAGGGCTAGATATATAAGCCTTTACAGGTCAGGTTGATGGTTTTAGACTTTCTTTAAAGGTCAAAAGAAAACAGTGAATTCTTATCATTAAGGAAAGTTTTTCCAATATGAGATACCAGAGACCTAGTGTGCCAAGACCTGTCTAAAAGGCTGAGACTAGATCAGGATAACAGAGAACCCCCTTCCTCCCACCTCCTGGCTAGTAAGCAGGAGCAACAAAGAAGAGCAATCTGCTGGGGGAGGAGATGAGTATGGAGAGAACCTCTGACATGGAGGAACACAGGGAAGGGCTAAAGCTAAGGGTGAGTCAGGAATGTTGAGAGAAGCAATCTGGAAAACTAACCCTCAACATAAGCACAAGATAACACGAGAGAAATTTGAAGACAGTGGTGCACTGAAGATAACCGAAGCAACACAAAGTTCAAATCCAGCTCAACTTCTGACTATACAGAGTCAACCTCCTACATTCACTGTAGGAGAATAGGTGTGCTATTGCCAGGCATAAATATAACTTATCTCAGTCTCTGCTGTCTTACACATGATGTCTGGCATTCAATCAAAAAGTATGAGACACACACACACAAAACCAAGAAAAAACACTGTAAAAAGTGTACAAAGGTGAAGCAGTCAACAGATAAAACTCATATGACCCAGATGGTGAAATTATCAGAAAAATTTAAATACTATAATTAATATACTAAAGTCTCTAATGGAAAAGATAGACAATATATGTGAAAACATGGGTATTTTTAGCTGAGAAGGTGGAAAGTTTAAGAAAGAGATAATGGAAATATTAGATAAAAACAAAATAGTAATGAACATGAAGAATGCCTTTGACAGGCTCATCAGAAGACTTGACATAGCTGAGGAAAGAGTCAGAAAAATTTGAAGATGTAGCAATAAAAATTACCTAAACTGAAACACAAAGATAGAAAGATTGGAGGAGGAAAAAACAGAGCATTTGAGAGCTTCATGACACTATCAAATCACCTAACATATGTGGAAACCTATGTATTGTGGATTTATATATGTAAATAAAATGTATGATAACAATATTACAAAACATGGGATGGAGGAATTGAAATTAAACTGTTGTAAACTGTATATATATACACACATACACACACACACGCATATACATATATATAGTAAATCTTAGGGCAATCACTAAAAAATAAAGAGGTATGAATAATAAGCTGATAATGAAAATAAAATGGAACTACAAAAAATAATCAGAAAGAAGCAAGAAAAAGAAGAGAAAATGAATAACAGATGCAACAAATATTTTAAAATTTGCAAAACTGTAGATATCAATCCATGCATAATATCCATAATGATATGTAGATATAAACGGCATAAATACACCAATTAAAGGATGGTGATTGTCAGATTAAATAAAAAAGCAACACCCAACTATACACTATCTACAGGAAAGCCATTTTAAATATAAAGACACATTAAAAGTAAAAGCAAGGAGAAAGATATATTATGTAAACACTAGTTAAATAAAATCTGGAGTGCCTACATTAATATCAAAAAGACGTCAGAACAAAGACTACCACCAGGGAAAAAGAAGGTCATTTCAGAATGTTAATGTCAAAATATTTTTAGGACATAATAATAATCCTAAAGGTGTATACATCTAACAATAGAACTTTAAAACACATGCAGCAAAAAAAGAACTGAAAAGAGAAATAAGCAAATCCGCAGTTATTCTTGATGACCTCAACACCCCCTCAGTAATTAATAAAGCAAATTGATAGAAATACAGTAAGTATATAGAATACCTGAACAGCATTCTCAATCAACTTGACCTTATTGAACATCTCACCTGAAACATCAGAATACATATTCTTTTCAAGGACACATGAAACATTCACCAGAACAGACAGTGTTCTGAAAAATAAAACAAACCTCAATTAAAAAGATTTGAGGGGGCTTCCCTAGTTGCGCAGTGGTTGAGAGTCTGCCTGCTGATGCAGGGGACACGGGTTCGTGCCCCGGTCCAGGAAGATCCCACATGCCATGTGAGCGGCTAGGCCCATGAGCCATGGCCGCTGAGCCTGCGCGTCTGGAGCCTGTGCTCCACAACGGGAGAGGCCACAGCATTGAGAGGCCCACATACTGCAAAAAAAAAAAAAAAAAAAAAAGATTTGACATCATACAGAGTGTGTTCTCTGACCATAATGGAATTAAACTAGAAATCAATAACAAAAAGACACCTGGACAATCTGAAATGTTTGGAAAGTTAACAAAACGCCTCTAAATAATTCATGGGTCAAAGACGAAGTCTTTGAATATTCTGAATTGAACAAATGAGAATGCACAACATATCATAATCTGTGGGAGGCAGCTAAAGCAGGGCTTAGAGGGAAATATAAGTTATATATCTATATTTGAAAAGAAGAATGGTGTTAAAGATTTAAGCTTTCACCTTCTGAAACTATAAAAAGAAAGGCAAATTAAACTCAAAGTAAACGCAGAAGAAAATAATGATGGTAAGAGCAGAAAACAATGGACTTGTAAATAAAAAACAATAGAAAATTAATAAAACCAAAAGTTTGCTCTTTGACAACATAAATAAAATTAATAAAACTTTAACTGATGAAGAACAATATTTCTTCAAAGTTATTTCTGGTAGAGCTTTCTCTTGTGTGCATAACAGTAATATAATTTCAATCATTTGTTCGCTTAACAAATATTTATCACTTACTATATGCCAAGCACTATTTTAAATGCTTGGGATACATTAGTGTTCAAAACAACAACAACAACATTTCTGCTGACAGCCCAGTCAACAAGTTTTAATTAGAGGCTACTTTAAGAGAAGCTATACATAAGCCATGATTTTCGTAGAGTTCTTTTGGAAGTTGCTAGACTAACAGGGGATTAAATGCAAATAATAGTTACATCCTGGTTTCAAAGTGTTTTGCGCTGTACACACCCTGTTGTCATTTTTACTTTTGTTGTAACTGGGTTTATAAGACTCCCAAAAGACAGAAACATTGACAATATTCTCCCTATACACACACACACACATACACTTGCACAAGTCCCTTCTGATGTTAGAAAACAATTTGAGTCTAAGGTGAGGTCTAAAAGCCCATTAGGGTTATCTATTTGCTATTAATCTCTTTGCATTTCAGTTTGGGAGGTTTCTATTGACATATCTTCAAGCTCACTGATTCTCTCTTCAGTGGTGTCCAGTCTACTGATATCCTATTACAGGCATTCCTCATTTGTTACAGTGCTTTTGATTTCTAGAATTTCCTTTGGATTCTTCCATTTCCATGTCTCTGCTTAAATTACTCTTCTGTTCTTGTATGTGGTCCACATTGTCTGTCAGATCCCTTAGCATATTAATCATAGTTATTTTAAATTCCTGTTTAATTCCAAATGTGTGTCAGAGCTGAGTCTAGTTCTGATGCTTACTTTGCTTTTCAGACTGTGCTTTCCCTTGCCTCTTTGGACACGGTATATTGGGTAATGGAAACTGAGGTAAACAGGGCTTTAGTGTGAGGTTTTTTTATTATATGGCTAGGAGTTAAGCTGTGTTTAATGTTTGCTGTAGCTGTAGGTTCCAGAGGCTTCAGATTCCTCTGTTTTTGTTTTTGTCTCCTGTTGTCTTTGGATTCCCTAAGAATTCCTTGTTAGAGTGTGTTCTGAAGGACTTCCAGCTGTAATCAACTGTTATTACACTGGAGCATTGTTGGTGTGGTGATAAAGTGTGGGAAAGGGGAAGCATTTTATGGTTTTATGGTTAAGTCTTTTGGTAGACCTGTGTCCGTGAGCTGTGACCTTAAGGAATATTTCTTAGATCCCCTTTGTCCACTTAGGTGAAACAGGAAGGCTGGAGGCAGAGAAATGTCCTTTACCCAGGTAGAATAAGGCTCTGGTAAAATCTTTTCCTCTGTAAAGTAGGCCTTTATTGTGGAGAAGGCTCTGGACATATTTCACAATGGTTCTTCTTTTCAGCCTCCTGCCAGGACCATGGGAGATCTTTTTCTGTTCTTCATTGTGAGAACCTGGTGAGATTCTTGGAGACAAAACCCAGAGAAGTGTGGAGGACTCCCTAACACGGCAGCCCCCACTAGTTTCACTGATTCTAGTCCATACTCAGTCTCCAGCAATCCATCAGAATTACCATTTAATTGTTCCTAATTCATGGCTTCAGGGGCTTCTGCTCCATGTAAGGAGGTCTTGACTGTGACTCTCTGGATTTACCTCTCCCCACATCTCAGGGTGATGAGTTGCCCTGTGACCTCAGTTTTATGACGAATGTAAGAAAAGTCATTAGTTTCGAGTTTATCCAGCTTTATCTGGTAGTAAGGAGGGAAGTGATAACTTCCAAGCTTTTTATATTTTGGAGCTGAAACCATAAGTCCTATTTTTAATTAATCTTTAAGCATATTGCTACACAAGATGGACTTCAAATTAGCACAAACTAAGCCAAGTTCACATGCTAACTACCTTAAAAATTTTTTTTTTCAGTTTGGACAAGATTTCTCTAAATTTGTCATCTCTAAAATCAATATATTTGACTAATTTCTCTGACCCATTCCTGTTCTTAAGTTCTTCCATTTAAAATGGACTTCAGTGTGTAACTTGCCGATAAAATAAACCTAACCAAAATCCTGCCATCATCTGTCTGCTCTCTCATTGGAACCTGGACTTTGTATTACATAGAATAAGATCCATGTGGCCCATATATTTTATTCCCCCAATTTACCAACAGCTTCTGTGGGTCCCCCACAGTGCACACTCAGCTAGGGAGACCGTGACCGTGCCTCTCACTGCCGAGGACGAATGCCGTCATCAACCCTGAAGAACCTGCATTGAGGCTGCAGTAAGTTCTGTGCACGGAAAGTGACTTTGGCCTCATGTCTTAGACAGGAGTTTGCCGTATTTCTCTGTAAACAGTTTCCACACCTCAACTTGGCTCCCAACTCCACCAAACCGACAGACAGTGGCTTGAGGGAAATCTTGGCTCCTAACAGACTGCAAAGGGCTTGCCTCAGGACACATCTGGACTACCCCCCGCCCCCGCCAACCCCGTCTCCTTAAAATTTATGGAAAAACAAAAACAAAAACAAAAAACTTACGGAAGTAGCCGCCTTGCCAAGCCTCCCAAGAAGCTCAGCGCTCATTGGATAGGGCTGCGCCCAATGGGAGGCGGCGGCCTTCGCGTGTGGCTGGCGCGCTGCGGCGGCAGTTGCCGGGAAACCGTATCAAAACCGGAGAGCTCTGCTGGCGTCTTGATTTACCGCTTGAGTTGGTGGCCACCAGAGCGGGAGAGGGGGAGTTTCGTCGGCCGAGATGGTGAGCCTGTCGGGGGTCTCAAAACTAGTTGGTTGTCTATTGATTTAATTCTAGTTTAGAGCCAGCCTGCTTCTAAAAAGGAATTTGAAGTGCCCAATCTGAGAATAAAGTGGGAAACTCGTATTTGCTTTCAGAGACCTCAGGTGCTATTATTTAAGGGACGCTCCTGGTGGCTTCCAGCCTTTTTTCGCATTTCTCCACAGTATATTAAATCCGCCCGGTAAAAATCTTGCTTCCCACACATCTGGAAATTTGGGAAATGTTTAAGAACCGCTGAACAAATGAGTGGAAAGGAAGGTCCAGAAGAGAGCGAATGAATAAATAGCAGCGGGTTGACCTATTAAATGTATATTAGAAAAACGTGACCTTTTTAAACATCTTTATTGGAGTATAATTGCTTTACAGTGTTGTTAGTTTCTGATGTATAACAGTGAATCAGCTATATGTATACATATATCCCCATATCCCCTCCCTCTTGCATCTCCCACCCTCCTTATCCCACCCCTCCAGGTGGTCACAAAGCATTGAGCCGATCTCCCTGTGCAATGCAGCTGCTTCCCACTAGCTATCTATTTTACATTTGGTAGCGTATATAAGTACATGCCACTCTCACTTCGTTCCAGCTTACCCTACCCCCTCCCCGTGTCCTCAAGTCCATTCTCTACGTCTGCATCTTTATTCCTGTCCTGCCCCTAGGTTCTTCAGAACCATTTTTTTTTAAAGATTCCATATATATGTGTTAGCATACGGTATTTGTTTATCTCTTTCTGACTTACTTCACTGTGTATGACAGACTCTAGGTTCATCCACCTCACTACAAAAAACTTAATTTCATTTCTTTTAATGGCAGAGTAATATTCCATTGTATATATGTGCCACATCTTCTTTATCGATTCATCTGTCGATGGACACTTAGGTTGCTTCCATGTCCTGGCTATTGTAAATAGTGCTGCTATGAACATTGTGGTACATGAACCCTTTTTGAATTACGGTTTTCTCAGGGTATATGCCCAGTAGTGGGATTGCTGGGTCCTATGGTAGTTCTATTTTTAGTTTTTTAAGGAACCTCCATACTGTTCTCCATAGTGGCTGTATCAATTTACATTCCTACCAACAGTGCAAGAGGGTTCCCTTTTCTCCACACCCTCTCCAGCATTTATTGTTTGTAGATTTTTTGATGGTGGCCATTCTGACTGGTGTGAGGTGATACCTCATTGTAGTTTTGATTTGCGTTTCTCTGATGATTAGTGATGTTGAGCATCCTTTCATGTGTTTGTTGGCAATCTGTATATCTTCTTTGGAGAAATGTCTGTTTAGGTCTTCTGCCCATTTTGGGATTGGATTATTTGTTTTTTTAATATTGAGCTGCATGAGCTGTTTATACATTTTGGAGATTAATCCTTTGTCCATTGATTCATTTGCAAACATTTTCTCCCATGCTGAGGGGTTTTTTGTCTTGCTTATAGTTTTCTTTGCTGTGCAAAAGCTTTTAAGCTTCATTAGGTCCCATTTGTTTATTTTTGTTTTTATTTCCATTACTCTAGGAGGTGAGTCAAAAAAGACCTTGCTGTGATTTATGTCAAAGACTGTTCTTCCTATGTTTTCCTCTAAGAGTTTTATAGTATCCCGTCTTACATTTTGATCTTTAATCCATTTTGAGTTTGTTTTTGTGTATGGTGTTAGGGAGTGTTCTAATTTCATTATTTTACATGTAGCTGTCCAGTTTTCCCAGCACCACTTATTGAAGACTGTCTTTTCTCCATTGTATATCCTTGCCTCCTTTGTCATAGATTAGTTGACCAAAGGTGCGTGGGTTTATCTCTGGGCTTTCTATCCTGTTTCACTGATCTATATTTCTGTTTTTCTGCCAGTTTCATATTGTCTTGATTACTGTAGCTTCGTGGTGTAGTCTGAAGTCAGGGAGTCTGATTCCTCCAGCTCCATTTTTCTTTCTCAAGATTGCTTTGGCTATTCGGGGTCTTTTTTGTCTCCAAACAAATTTTAAGATTTTTCGTTCTAGTTCTGTAAAAAATGCCATTGGTAGTTTGATAGGGATTGCACTGAATCTGTAGATTGCTTTGGTCATTTTCACAATATTGATTCTTCCAATCCAAGAACATGGTATATCTCTCCAGCTGTTTGTATCATCTTTAATTTCTTTCATCGGTGTCTTACAATTTGCTGCATACAGGTCTTTTGTCTCCTTAGGTAGGTTTATTCCTAGGTATTTTATTCTTTTTGTTGCAGTGGTAAATGGGAGTGTTTCCTTAATCTCTCTTTCAGATTTTTCATCATTAGTGTATAGGAATGCAAGAGATTTCTGTGCATTAATTTTGTATCCTGCTACTTTACCAAATTCATTGATTAGCTCTAGTAGTTTTCTGGTAGCATCGTTAGGATTCTCTATGTATAGTATCATGTCATCTGCAGACAGTGACAGTTTTACTTCTTTTCTGATTTGTATTCCTTTTATTTCTTTTTCTTCTCTGATTGGTGTGGCTAAAACTTCCAAAACTATGTTGAATAATAGCAGTGAGAGTGGACAACCTTGTCTTGTTCCTGATCTTAGTGGAAATGGTTTCAGTTTTTCACCATTGAGAATGATGTTGGCTGTGGGTTTGTCATATATGGCCTTTATTATGTTGACGTAAGTTCCCTCTATGCCTACTTTCTGGAGGGTTTTTATCATAAATGGGTGTTGAATTTTGTCGAAAGGTTTTTCTGCATCTTTTGAGATTACCATATGGTTTTTAATCTTTCAGTTTGTTAATATGGTTTATCACATTGATTGATTTGTGTATATTAAAGAATTCTTGCATTCCTGGGATAAACCCCACTTGATCTTGGTGTATGATCCTTTTAAAGTGCTATTGGATTCTGTTTGCTAGTATTTTGTTGAGGATTTTTGCACCTATGTTCATCAGTGATACTGGACTGTAGTTTTCTTGTTTTGTGACATCTTTGTCTGGTTTTGGTGTCAGGGTGATGGTGGCCTCCTAGAATGAGTTTGGGAGTGTTCCTCCCTCTGCTATATTTTGGAAGAGTTTGAGAAGGATAGGTGTTGGCTCTTCTCTAAATGTTTTGTTTTTTTTTTTCGGTACGCGGGCCTCTCACTGTTGTGGCCTCTCCCATTGCGGAGCACAGGCTCCGGACGTGCAGGCTTAGTGGCCATGGCTCACGGAACCAGCCGCTCCGCGGCATGTGGGATCA
>RJWK010037149.1:0-21403 GCA_004363435.1 Platanista minor | reverse complement strand
TAAAGTAAGGTAAAATAAAATAAAGTTATTAAAATAAAAAATAATTATTAAGATAAAAATATTTTTAAGTTAAAAAAAAAAAACTGGACAGATAGAACCGTAGGACAAATTGTGAAAGCAAATCTCTACAGACAAAATCTCACACAGAAGAATACACATACACACTCACAAAAAGAGGAAAAGGGGAAAAAATAATAAATCTTGCTGTCAAAGTTCACCTCCTCTATTTGAGATGACTTGTTGTCTATTCAAGTATTCCACAGATGCAGGGTACATCAAGTTGATTGTGGGGATTTAATCCGCTGCTCCTCAGGCTGCTGGGAGAGATTTCCCTTTCTCTTCTTTTTTTTTTTTTTTTTTTTTTTGCGGTACGTGGGCCTCTCACTGTTGTGAACTCTCCCGTTGTGGAGCACAGGCTCCAGACACGCAGGCTCAGCGGCCATGGCTCACGGGCCCAGCCGCTCCGCAGCATGTGCGATCTTCCCGGACCGGGGCATGAACCCGTGTACCCTGCATCGGCAGGCGGACTCTCAACAATTGTGCTACCAGGGAAGCCCCCTTTCTCTTCTTTGTTCGCGCAGCTCCCGGGGCTGAGCTTTGGATTTGGCCCCGCCTCTGCGTGTAGGTCGCCAGAGGGCGTCTGTTGTTCACTCAGGCAGGACAGGGTTAAAAGAGCAGCTGACTCGGTGGCTCTGGCTCACTCAGGCCAGGGTGAGAGACGGGCACGGAGTGCAGGGCGAGCCTGTGGCAGCAGAGGCCAGCAGGAAGTTGCACCACCCTGAGGCACTCCATGCGTTCTCCCAGGGAAGTTGTCCCTGGATCCCAGGACCCTGGCAGTGGCGGACTGCACAGGCTCCCTGGAAGCAAAGTGTGGATAGTGACCTGTGCTTGCACATAGGCTTCTTGGTGGCAGCAGCAGCAGCCTTAGCATCTCATGCCCGTCTCTGGGGTCCGCGCTGTTAGCTGCAGCTCACGCCTGTCTCTGGAGCTCCTTTAAGCAGCGCTCTTAATCCCCTCTCCTCGCACACCAGGAAACAAAGAAGGAAGAAAAAGTCTGTTGCCTCTTCAGCAGGTCCAGACGTTTCCCCGGACTCCCTCTCGGCTAGCCGTGGTGCACTAACACCCTGCAAGCTGTGTTCACGCCGCCAACCCCAGTCCTCTCCCTGCTCTCCGACCAAAGCCCGAGCCTCAGCTCCCAGCCCCGCCCGCCCCGGCAGATGAGCAGACAAGCCTTCGGGCTGGTGAGTGCTGGTCGGCAGCGATCCTCTGTGCGGGAATCTCTCCGCTTTGCCCTCCGCGCCCGTGTTACCGTGCTCTCCTCTGTGACTCTGAAGCTTCCCCCTTCCACCACTTGCGGTCTCCACCCGTGAATCGGCTCCTAGTGCGTGGAAACCTTTCCTCCTTCACACCTCCCTCCCACTGGCACCGGTCCCACCCTTATTCTTTTGTCTCTGTTTATTATTTTTTCTTTTGCCCTACCCAAGTACGTGGGGAGTTTCTTGCCTTTTGGGAGGTGTAAGGTCTTTTGCCATCGTTCAGTAGGTGTTCTGTAGGATTTGTTCCACATGTAGATGTATTTCTGGTGTATCTGTGCGGAGGAAGGTGATCTCCACGTCTTAGTCTTCCACCATCTTCTCTCGACAGTATTACTTCTTTTTCAATTTGTATACCTTTTATTTCTTTTTCTTCTCTGATTGCCATGGCTAGGACTTCCAAAACTATGTTGAATAAGAGTGGTGAGAGTAGACATCCTTGTGTTATTCCTGATCTTAGAGGAAATGCTTTCAGATTTTCATTATTGAGAATGATGTTTGCTGTGGGTTTGTCATATATGGCCTTTATTATGTTGAAGTAGGTTCCCTCTATGCCTACTTTCTGGAAAGTTTTTATAATAAATGGGTGTTAACTTTTGTCAAAAGCTTTTTCTACCCCTATGGAGATGATCATATGGTTTTTATTCTTCAATTTGTTAATATGGTGTATCACATGGATTTATTTGTGTGTATTGAAGAATCCTTGCATCCCTGGGATAAATCCCACTTGATCATGGTGTATGATCCTTTTAATGTGTTGTTGGATTCTGTTTGCTACTATTTTGTTTAGGATTTTTGCATCTAGGTTCATCAATATTGGCCTGTGATTTTCTTTTATTGTGACTTCTTTGTCTGGTTTTGGCATCAGGGTGATTGTGGCCTTGTAGAATGAGTTTGGGAGTGTTCCTTCCTCTACAATTTTCTGGAAAAGTTTGAGAAGAATGGGTTTTAGCTCTTCTCTAAATGTTTGATAGACTTCACCTGTGAAGCCATCTGGTCCTGGACTTTTGTTTGTTGGAAGATTTTTAATCACAGTTTCAATTTCATTACTTGTGATTGGTCTGTTCATATTTTCTAATTCTTCCTGGTTCAGTCTTATAAGGTTATACCTTTCTAAGAATTTGTCCATTTCTTCCAGGATGTCCAATTTATTGGCATAGGGTTGCTGTAGTAATCTCTTAGGATGCTTTGTATTTCTGCGGTGTCCATTGTAACTTCTCCGTTTTCATTTCTAATTTTACTGATTTGAGTCCTCTCCACCCTTTCTTGATGAGTGTGGCTAAAGGTTTATCAATTTTTTTTTATCTTCTCAAAGAACTGGCTTTTAGTTTTATCGATCTTTGTTATTGTTTTCTTTGTTTCCATTTCTTTTATTTCTGCTCTGATCTTTATGATTTCTTTCCTTCTACTAACTTTGGATTCTGTTTGTTCTTCATTCTTTTGTTCCTCTAGGTATAAGGTGAGATTGTTTATTTGAGATTTTTCTTGTTTCTTGAGGTAAGATTGTATTACTGTAAACTTCCCTCTTAGAACTGCTTTTGCTGCTTTCCATAGGTTTTGGGTTGTCGTGTTTTTGTTGTCATTTGTTTCTATGGATTTTTAAATTTCCTCTTTGATTTCTTCAATGATCTCTTAGTTATTTAGTAGCACACTGTTTAACCTCCATGTATTTGTGTTTTTTTACAGATTTTTTTCCCTGTAATTGATTTCCAATCTCATAGTGTTGTGGTCAGAAAAGATGCTTGATATGATTTCAGTTTCTTAAATTTACTGAAGCTTGATTTGTGACCCAAGATGTGATCTATCCTGGAGAATGTTCCTTGTGCACTTGAGAAGAAAGTATTCTGCCACTTTTGGATGGAATGTTCTATAAATATCAGTTAACTCTATCTGGTCTATTGTGTCATTTGAAGCTTGTGTTTCCTTATTAATTTTCTGTTTGGATGTTCTGTCCATTGGTGAAAGTGAGGTGTTAAAGTCCCCTACTATTATTGTGTTACTGTTGATTTCCCCTTTCATAGTTATTAGCATTTGCCTTATGTATTGTGGTGCTCTTATGTTGGGTGCATAAACATTCATAATTGTTATATCTTCTTCTTGGATTGATCCTTTGATTGTTATGTAGTGTCCCTCCTTTTCTCTTGTAACAGTCTTTATTTTAAAGTCTATTTTATCTGATATGAATATTGCTACTCCAGCTTGCTTTTGATTTCCATTTGCATGGAATATCTTTTTCCATCCCTTCACTTTTAGTCTGTATGTGTCCCTAGGTCTGAACTGGGTCTCTTGTAGACCGCATATATATGGGTCTTGTTTTTGGATCCATTCAGCCAGTCTATGTCTTTTGGTTGGGACATTTAATCCAGTTACATTCAAGGTTATTATTGATACATATGTTCCTATTACCATTTTCTTAATTGTTTTGGGTTTGTTTTTGTGTGGCTTCTTCTTCTCTTGTGTTTCCCACCTAGAGAAGTTTCTATACCATTTGTTTTAAAGCTGGTTTGGTGGTGCTGAATTCTCTTAGCTTTTGCTTGTTTGTAAAGATTTTGATTTCTCCATTGAATCTGAATTATATCCTTGCTTTGTAGAATAATCTTGGTTGTAGGCTTTTCTCTTTCATCACTTTAAATATATCCTGCCACTCCCTTCTGGCCTGCAGAGTTTCTGCTAAAATATCAGCTGATAACCTTATGAGGATTCCTTTGTATGTTATTTTTTGTTTCTCCCTGTTGCTTTTAATATTTTTTCTTTGAATTTAATTTTTGTTAGTTTGATTAATATGTGTCTTGGTGTGTTTTTCCAAGGGTTTATCCTCTATGGTAATCTCTGTGCTTCCTGGACTTGGGTGACTATTTCCTTTCCCATGTTAGGGAAGTTTTCGATTATAATCTCTGCAATATTTTCTCAGACCGTTTCCTTTTCTCTTCTTCTTCTGGGACCCCTATAATTCGAATGTTGGTGATTTTAATGTTGTCCCAGATGTCTCTGAGATTGTCTTCAATTCTTTTCATTCTTTTTTCTTTATTCTGCTCCTCAGCAGTTATTTCCACCATTTTGTCTTCCAGATCACTTATTCGTTCTTCTGCCTCAGTTATTCTGTTACTGATTCCTTCTAGTGTATTTTTCATTTCAGTTATTGTGTTGTTCATCTCCGTTTGTTTGTTCTTTAGTTCTTCTAGATCTTTGTTAAACATTTCTTGTATCTTCTCAATCCATGCCTCTATTCCATTTCCATGATTCTGGATTATCTTTACTATCATTACTCTGAATTCTTTTTCATGTAGATTGCCCATTTCCTCTTCATTTATTTGTTCTTGTAAGTTTTTATCTTGCTCCTTCATCTGTGACATATTTTTTTGCTGTCACTTTTTTTTTTAATGAGTGGGATTTTGTTTCTCTGTTATTGATTGTTTGGCCTGAGGCTTCCAACAGTGGAGTTTGTAAGCTGTTGGGTAGAGCTGGATCTTGGTGCTGAAAGGAGGACCGCTGTGAGACCACACTCCGATGAATATTCCATGGGGTCTTAGCTTCTCTGTTAGTCCAGTGGTTTGGACTCTGAGCTCCTACTGTAGGAGCTTTGGCCCGACCCCCGGCTCATGAACAAAGATCCCACCTTTGTGGTTCCTTTGTGAATAAGGACATTCCAAACCTAAAAGGTCATTATTTTTTGCTGGGTTCTGCCTCCACTGGGTTCCACCTCTGCTGAGTTCTGCTGGGGCAAACTATCTTTTAATAGTTTTGGTGAATTTAGCATATGACTTCAATTTTGGTGAATTTAGCGTATGACTTCAATTCCTCTCCATTTCCCAAACACAGACTCACTCCCTCTGCTCATCTCTAGAAAAGTCTGCAGACCTTTTGTGCTGCCCATCAGGTCTGACCCCACCCCCTGTCCTTTTGGACTCACCACACCACACATAGGCCCATGCTCCAGGAACCTAGGGTGGCATGCTCTCTGCTCCATTTGTTTTAATTTGCATCAGATGTCAGAGGAGGGTGCTTTTGGTTGCCCTACAGCTCTCTTCAGGGTGCTTCCTTGTCTAATTTCATTTAATCTTTACAATAAGCCCACAAGTTTAGAAGTCACTTGATCGCAAGTGACCACAATCTCATGCACACTATCTGAAGCCAAAAGCAGAGGAGTTTCCTAGGCGAGAAGGTGTCAGAGATAGCCTCCCCATGCTTAGAATAGCAGAATGATGTCTCAGACCTAAAGGTACCCTCTCTGTACCTTCAGAGCTGCCTGAAGCACTATCTCTACTTCTCGGAACAGCTGTCACATCCTCCTGGTTCCACGTATTCCCTTTACTTGCTCATGACCCCAGCAGGAAGAACAGTTCCTAAAATGCAGCCTTCACTCCAGGAGTTCCCTAACCTTCTGGTTCTGACCATCTCAGTCCTGGTATCTCTGCTTCTTTTTTTTTTTTTTTTTTTTCGGTGCGCGGGCCTCTCACTGTTGTGGCCTCTCCTGTTGTGGAGCACAGGCTCTGGACGTGCAGGCTCAGCGGCCATGGCTCATGGGCCTAGCTGCTCCACGGCATGTGGGACCTTCCCGGACCAGGTCACGAACCCGTGTCCCCTACATTGGCAGGTGGACTCTCAACCACTGTGCCACAAGGGAAGCCCTCTGGTTCTTGATTTTGGTGTCTCTAATGTGTTCAGCCTAAATAAGGTCACACTTCCTCTGAATACATGTACCCTGATCAAGTCATCTGTGTCTGGAGTAGAGGCAGAAGTATTTCATGTTAAGAATAAGGAATGTGTTAGTGACAGCTGAATTTTCTAAAGAATGAGAAGCACCAAGATGTAGGTGTGTGGGAGGAAAATATAAGTTCTGTTCAACCGGTGAGGTAGATAGTGCATTTATTCTTAGTTTATAAGTACAGAAACAGACTTAGAAGGTTCGTTAGCCAACCCAAAGCCACTACACAATGGCTTAGCCTTCAAAGAGACCAAGAATGTATGTGTATACGTGTGATTTAGGGAAATGGAGATTTAGGTGTGTTTAGTGTACAATACATATAAATGATATATATCTATCTATATATATATATTCTATCTCTAACTCTAAGTCTTTCTTTGTTCTACCTGGGTATGCAGATAGGCAGAAGGGCTCAGGGGCTTCAGAGAATTGAATGCTCCATGCAAGGACAGGGAGAGAATTTGATGGATATGTTTCTTCTTGAAGGGAAAGTCTGTTCGATGCATGTGACATTGGCAGATTGTATGTGGTTCTAGAAAGGAAGACAGGCT
The DNA here is from genome assembly GCA_004363435.1 of Platanista minor. Lineage (NCBI taxonomy): Eukaryota > Metazoa > Chordata > Mammalia > Artiodactyla > Platanistidae > Platanista > Platanista minor. The sequence continues at coordinate 14,834 of RJWK010037149.1, read as the reverse complement.
GGACAGCATAGTGACTATGAACCTGGGTTTGAAGCCTGATACTGCCCTGGGCCAGCTCTGTGACTTCAGGAAAAATACCTAATGTCTGTGTGCCTCCATTTCCTCAAGTAAGCATGGGTTAATATAATGCCTAGACCACAAAGATTGTTAATGCAGACTAAACAAAGGAATATTTGCAAAGTACTTAGAACCTTGCCCAGCACATAGTAAGCACCATAAGTGTATGCTGAAGAAAACCAGAGCAAAAGATATCTTTCCTTCTCTCTTTGTCTCAGGAGAGATTCATCTTCTCTTTCTGTCTCGTTTAATGTTTGAAGTTCATCCTACAATCTTACAAATAACTTTTTAACTTGAATCCCTCCTCCTAGTCACAATAACCCTCTGATTTAATATTCTTACTGGGAACTATAATAGAAAACGTTTTTGCATTGTGATAGGTATATTATTTCTCATGTACTACCTCTTTATTATATTTTGTTTCTGTTATTCAGAAGTCAACATGAGACTGAGAAAGAAATTTCTTGTCTACTATCCAAAAGTAGCTTAGAACTGAACTATGTTCCATTCCTAGTTAACATCTCAATAACTGAATGACCTTATTAAGCCAATCTTTTGTTGATGGGCACTTGAGTTGCTTCTATGTCTTGGTTATTGTAAATAGTGCTGCTATGAGCATTGAGGTGCATGTGTCTTTTTGAATTAGAATTGTCATTTTTTCTGGATATATACCTAGGAATTGAATTGCTGGATCATTTGTAGTTCTATTTTTAGTTTTTTAAGGAAACTCCATACTCTTTTACATAGTGGCTGCACCAATTTACATTCCCACCTACAGTGTACAATTCCCTTTTCTCCCCATCCTCTCCAGCATTTATTATTTATAGACTTTTTGATGGTATCCATTATCTTTGGCCACTTCTTAAAAAGGCATCAGGTAATATATCCTTATGCTTCTTGGAGTAATGACATTTCTCAGCCAATTTCCTGAGTGTAGGTGGTTGGGGCACAAGGATTGTTTTAAGTCTCAAAATACATGCTCTTTTTTTTTTTTTTTTAGCACAGGTTGATGACCTCTTTTAATAATATGACTCTGACAAAAATCTTACTCAATTTAATTTTCTTTCCAACTTGATTCCAGTCAGCTCCATATGTCAACAGACATGCCCATGGTAACTAGAAATAAGTTTCCTCCCATACACTTACCTTTCTCTCATCTTATGTCATTCAGAATATAATCGGGAGAAAAAACCACACCATTAATTTAAACATATATATATGTTTTTATGTAAGAAAAAGAGAGTTAAATACTGAGAGGGTAAAAGAGTAGTAGAGCAAGGAGTGGGGTGCACAAAAATAGGACTGTGCTGTATTGATCAGATGGTGTCCTCCCCGGAGCATCTTACTTTCAATGAACTTATTCAGACAAATAATTGGTTATGGTTGCAGTGATTTTTTTTTGTGCTGGCTGAGGTAAACTGGCCAGATCATGCCCACACTAGTTATATTTAAAGGATGGAAATTAATTGGAATTGTGTACAGGAAGATTTTAATTATTCCAGGAGGTAAAAAGCACTGTATTTGGGTATTTAAACATATTCACTCCTGATAGTTTTTTGTTTTGTTTATTGGAAAGAAATATTGGTGATATTTCTAGAATAATGGCATGAGGAACTTATCAAATCCTCTTCCTGAAAAGCAATGATAAAACTGGACAAAATTATCAAAAGCAACAATTCCAGGACTGTAAAAACTGACTATGGTATCAGTAAATTGAGAAGTACTTATTAAAGTAAAACCAAAAATAACAAAGAAACCCCTACTAAACCTTGAGCAATAACAGTGGGAGTCTGTGGCATTGTTGTCTGTGTTAGTTCTTACCAACACCCCCTTCTCTGGTTCCATGAGCAACAGTAGTTCTGCCAGGGTGGGGCAAGCTGTGAAAATCAGAAGTTTACTGCTGAAGAGGTCTGACTTGATTTGGAACAGAACTCTAGATACCCAATACCTTTGGTCATTGTCGGAAAGCAATTTTGGTGGAAACCAATAAGGAATGGCAACATTGCAGGTAGTATGAAGTCATGATCTTAGTTGAGGTTAACAGCAGACTGGCAGACTAACCAAAAATTTAACAGAAAAATCCCAAAAATTAGACGACTATAGTGGGACATAATAAACTCCCACATGTCCTTGGTGGTCTGGATGTGTGAACACATGTGTAAGGCTGCATACATGCTGGGAAAAAATTGGAGACAACCCTAGCTATCTACACATTCCTGGCTGAATGTAAGCTTATGTGCAGGCATGGGGGAGACAGGGTGGTGTCTAATAGAAAATAAAAGCTAGAAAGACTAGCAAAAGCTAGCAAGCTTGAATTCTGAATACATTCCCCAACTCACATACAGATACATTGGGAAAGGGTGGAAACCTTACTGATGGAAAGTGTTTTAGTGTAAACATTTTCAATTGACTGCTAAGCTATGCTGACACAGGGTTAACCCCTAAAAAGATAGGGTTACATAAAAATAAAAAGTTTAAAAATTAAAAATCTGAACAGAAACATCAGCAGGGAGACAAATATCATATAATTAATTTAGGTATATTTTTGAAAAGAAGAAACAGCTGCAAATCTGAGAGGTAGAAGGAGGCATATCAGAATACAGAATTGCTGTAATATTTTTTCTAAAATGCTTAAATTTCAACAAAAAAATTAAGAGACAAGAAAGTGAAACCCATAAAATAAAAACTGTATGGGCTGTAGATATTGGATTTAGCAGACTAAGACTTGAAAACATCTATTATAAATATGTCTAAAAAAAAAGAGAAAGGAAACATGTTTAAAGAATTTAAGAAAAGTATGATGGTAATGACCCACTGAATAGAAAATATTAATAAAGGGATAGAAATTATTTTTAAAAAAGAACCAAGTAGGAATTCTGTAGTTGAAGACTTCAGTAATGAAAAAATTTTAATTCACTAATTTTGACAGAAGATTCAAGATGACAGAAAGAAGAATAAATGAACTTGAAGATAGATTAATAGGAATTATCCAATCTTAAAATTCTAAATAAATGAAGAAAAATGAAAAGACTGTCAGAGAGTCACCAGACATATTAATATATGCATAATGGGAACCCCAGAAGGAAAGCAGAGGAAGAAATGGGTAAAAAAAAATGTAAGAAACAATAGCTAAAATTTTTTCAAATTTGATGAAAAATAATAATATAACAAAACCACAATGAGATATCACCTCACACTGGTCAGAATAGCCATCATCAAAAAAATCTACAAACAATAAATGCTGCAGAGGGTGTGGAGAAAAGGGAACCCTCTTGCACTGTTGGTGGGAACGTAAATTGATACAGCCACTATGGAGAACAGTATGGAGGTTCCTTAAAAAACTAAAAATAGAACTACCATATGAACCAGCAATCCCACTACTGGGCACATACCCTGAGAAAACTGTAATTCAGAAAGAGACATGTACCACAATGTTCATTGTAGCACTATTTACAGTAACCAGGACATGAAAGCAACCTAAGTGTCCATCAACAGATGAATGCATAAAGAAGATGTGGCACATATACACAATGGAATATTACTCAGCTATAAAAAAGAAATGAAAGTGAATTATTTGTGAGAGGTGGATGGACCTAGAGTCTGTCATACAAAGTGAAGTAAGTCAGAAAGAGAAAAACAAATATTGTATGCTAACACATATATATGGAATCCAAAAAAAAAAAGTGGTTCTGATGAACTTATGGGCAGGACAGGAATAATGACACAGACATAGAGAATGGACTTGAGGACAGGGGGTGGGAAGGGTACACTGGGATGAAGTGAGAGAGTAGCATGGACATATATACACTACCAAATGTAAAATAGATAGCTAGTGGGAAGCAGCTGCATAGCACAGGGAAATCAGCTTGGTCCTTTGTGACCACCTAGAGGGGTGAGATAAGGAGAGTGAGAAGGAGATGCAAGAGGGAGGGGATATGAGTCTATACATAGTATACATATAGCTGATTTAATTTTTTATATAGCAGAAACTAACAAAACATAGTAAAGCAATTATAGTCCAACAAAGCTGTTAAAAAATTAATCTAAAATTCAAGAGACTCAACATACACCAAGTAGGATCAAAGAAATCTGTATCTGGACATATCAAATCAAAGATAAAGACCAAGAGAGAATCTTGAAAGCAGCAGGAGAAAAAAGACTTATCTTACATAAAGGAACAACATTCCAATTAATAGCTGGCTTCTCCTTAGGGAAAAAAAAAAAAAAAAAAAGGAGGATAGTGAGATAAAATACTCAAAGTGCTAAAAGGAAAAATCTGTCAACCCAGAATTCCATATCCGGTCCAACTATCCTTCAAAATAAAGTTGAAATAAGGGTATTTTCAGATTAACAAAGACTGAGATGATTCATTGCTAGCAATCTTGCCTTATAAGAAATACTAAAGAAAGTCTTTCCATATGAAAGAAAAGGATATTGGATGTTAAATCAAATTTACAGGAGGAAATAAAGAGCAAGGAAACAGTAAATATAAGGGTAACTGTAAAAAAAACTACATAAATATATTTCCCTATCTTCTACTAACAGAATTAAAAAGGTTAAAGAATGTATAAAGTTTAAATTAAAATACTGTATTGATGATATATCATACAGATGTAAAAAAAATGACAATAACAGCACAAAGGAGGGAAAGTTAATGGAACTATATTGGCTGAGTTTCTCTATTACCAGCCTTAAAATTAATCTAAAGTAGATTTGGGTAAATTAAGATACACATTGTAATGCTTATAGCAACTATGATGGTTAATCTTTGTGTCAATTTTACTGCACTACAAGGCGACCAGATTAAACATTATTTCTGGGTGTGTCTGTGAGGGTGTTTCTGGATGAAATCAGCATTTGAATCAGTGGACTCAGTAGACTGCTCTCCCCAGGGTGGGTGAGCATCATCCAACCTGTTGAGGGCCTGAATAGAACAAAAGGAAGAAGAAAGAAGAATTTGCTTTTTTTTCTTTCTTGTCTGCCTGGTTGAGTTGGGACATTGGTCTTCTTCTGCCCCTAGACTGGGATTTACACCATTGCCTCCCCTGGTTCTTAGACCTTCAGACTCAGGCTGAAATTATACCACTGGTTTTCCTGGGTCTCCAGCTTGCAGATGACAGATCATGGGACTTCTCAGTCTCCATAATTGTGTGAGTCAACCCCTCATAATAAAAATCAATCTCTCTCTCTCCCTCTTCTCTCCCTCTCTCCTGTTTCCTGTTGGTTCGATTTCTCTGGAGAACCCCAACTAATACAGCAACCACTATGTAAGTAACTAAAAATACAGCTACAAAATCAACAAAGGAATTAGTAGGGCACAATAAAAAAATTTATGTAGTGGAAAGAAAGAAGTAGAGAAGTGAAGGTGTTACCGATCAGGGTTCTTGGCCTCCTTAATCAACAGAAAATGATAAGAGGCCAGACAAGAAATTCAAGCAAGGCTTTATTGGAGCCCCTGCAGCAGCAAGGGAGGAGCCAGAACAAACAACAGTTTCCCTTGTTAACCTGCTCCCTGAGGGGAGGGGGGCGAGCCGTTTCCTTATATGGGGTGAGGGTAGGGGTGTTTCCAGGGGTGAGGCCAGAAGGGTGGCTTAGGTGGTTTGCCCACCCGTTTGTGATGTTGTGTGCAGGGGGCATGGCCAGTACCCTGTTTTTGCTCCCAACCCCCTGTTTTTTCTCCTGGCTCTTCAGAAGTGGCGTTTGGGCTTTTTTGGTCTTTTTGTATTTTTTGTCCATAATTTGTCCCAACTGTGCATGCACGCAGTTATTTTTAGTCCCTTATAGTTTCTTTGTATTTTTTGGCTTGAGGAAATGTTTGTCCAGATGCAAGCATTGCAGCACTGCTACAAAGGGTCCCAGGTCCCAGCCTGTCTCATTTCCCCCTGAGAGACTCTACACCCTTATTCTTAAGGGGTGAGGGGCCAAAGGTCTCTTCTTTGGAAAATTCTTCCTGCTGGACAGGGTCTGCAGACCCTAGCCTACCCTAGAGTTATAGAAATCCCTAGCTGACTGTTCCAATGACCTGTCGGGACCTGGGCTACTCTCCACTGGAATGGGCTGAATTCCTTGAGTCCTCATGAGTCTTACTTCAAACGTTAGAGCCTAGAAGACACAAACTTAACCAAAAGGTTAAACAAACGAGGGCTAGAAAGAATAACAATAGCCACTAAAGGGTCTGGAAAGGGAAGGAACCAGGTTAACTTTGGGAGGGCTTCTGTTTTTCTTCTTTTTTTTTTAACTGTTGACCAGACAGTGGAGGCAATATCACTGAACTTGTGAAGCCACTCTGCCTGGGTGTATATTTCCTTAACATTAACTTTTACCTGTCCTGTCACATTGATCCATGTGTAGCAGGAAGTATTAGTTATCGCACAAGCTCCGATTTGTCCTGCAAGAAAAAAACAGACAATTGTCAAGAACCACATCAGCCAAGGAAAAAAGAGAGGTTCCAAGTCTTGTTAAGGCTTCAAATAGGAGTCCAACCCACAACATCATTTTACTTATCTGTCAATGGTGCCTATCTTTTGAATAGGTAACTCAGACTTTCCACTGACTCAGAGGTGTATTGTTCTTCTGTTGTGACCTGCTGGGTTTCTGGAGGTAAAACTTTAGTCTGGACAAATGTATGCAACTAGATATATATTGAAGTTTGACAGCAGTAGGGGTGGCTAAAATTACTTTATAAGGACCCTTCCATCTTGGCAATTGTTGGTCTTCGGGGCACCCCTCTTTCCATGTTTTAAGAAGAACTTAGTCTCCAGGGTTTATTTGTGAAGGAACAGCTCCTTCCTCTGTATTTTTAGTGGGAGCTGACAGTGCCTTGTGAGCATAATCCTGGATTACCTTCTGAACTTGTTCTATATTAATAATATATCTCAGGGTCTGGTTCACTTCCTCATCTGGTAGAATGTCAGTAGTAAGAAAAGGCCTCCCATAGGTTATTTCAAATGGGCTAAGCCTCAGACCACTCCTGGGGGCTACACAGACCCTGAAGACTGCAATAGAAAGCAAGTTGGTCCAGGGTTCATGAGTTTCTTGGCAGACCTTTGCTAAGGTTTTCTTTATTTAAAAAAAGAAAATTTATTTACTTATTTGTTTATTTATTTATTTGGCTGTGCTTGGTCTTAGTTGCTGCCTATGGGATCTTTGCTGTGGCATGCAGGATCTTTAGTTGAGGCATACGGGAATCTCTTAGATGTGGCATGCAGGATCTAGTTCCCCAACCAGGGATTGAACCCAGGCCTGCTTCATTGGGAGCAAGGAATCTTAACCACTGGACCACCAGGGAAATCCCACTAAAGTTTTCTTTAAAGTATGGTTCATTTTCTCTACCTGCTCTGAAGACTGAGGGTGCTAAGAAGTGGCTTGTAGTCTATCCCAAGGGCCGTTGTGAGCCCCTGTGTGATTTTGGCTATAAAAGAGGGCCCGTTATCACTCTGGAGGGACTTTGGAAGTCCAAACTGAGGAATTCTTTTAAAAGGGACTTACACACTTCCATGGCCTTTTCAGATCGGGTGGGGAAGGCTTCAGCCCATCCTGTGAAAGTATTAACAGACACTAGAAGATATTTATATCCTGATCGTGAGAGCATTTGTGTGAAATCTAAGTGCCAGTCTTCCCTCAGCCATGTCCCTCGGCATTGAATTGCCCTGAGTAACAAAGTGGAGAGTAGATAGGTCTGTGGGTTATTAGGGGCACATAAATTCTTTTAAGCCCCTTCCCTGTAAAAGCCTTTTTCATCAAGTCCCATAGTGCACCCCTCCCATAGTGGGTGGCATCATGTAAGCTCTTAGTGAGCTTCCATTGTTGGGCCTCAGGGATTAGCACCCTGTCCTCCTTTCTATACCAGCCGGTGCTTCCTTGCTCATAGTTCCATTTCTCAGAATTTTCTTGTTCCTGTGGAGAATAGTGGGGGAGCTAGGGAGTTCAGGGGGCCAATCACTAGGGCCATAACTTGTTCAGGTTACTGCAGTCAAGCTTTCTGTTTTGCAATTTGATTAGCTTTGCTGTTCCCTTGGCTAACAAAAGTCCCCTCCTTGTGATGGCCCCTACAGTGGACTACTGCTACCTAGGTCGGGAGCTGCACTGCTTCTAAAGAGTCAAAATCAAATCTTTTGTTTTAGGGGGGAATTTCTAGTGATTAATGTTCCTCTTTCTTTCCAAATGGTAGCATAAGCATGGAGCACATGGAACCCATACTTAGAGTCAGTAAAAATATTTAATTTCTTATCCTTCCCTAATTGCAAACTCAATTAGTTCAGCCTTTTGGGCTGATGTCTGGTGTGGCAGGGCCTTGGCTTCTATGACTTCATCTAGGTTAACTACAGCATACACCACCTTTCAGTTTACCATTTCTACAAAACTGCTCCCATCAGTAAACCATTTGACCTCAGGGCTGTCTAGAGGCTCATCTAGAAGATCAGACCTACTGGAGTAGGTTTGTTCTATGGTCTCTATACACTGATGCAATAAGTCTCCACTCTTCACCACTGGAAGCAGAGTTTATGGGTTTGGGGTTTGGCACACTTTTAAGGTAATGTTGGGGGTGTCCATTAGGAGGGCCTGATATTTTATTAACCTTCCTCCAGTCAACCAATGTCCTTTGACTTCCAGCACAGATTGTACCTGATGAGAGGTTAACACATCTAAGTGTTGTCCCAGGGTGAGCTTGGAAGACTCATTAACTAACAGGGCTGTGGTTGCTACTGCCCACAGGCAGCTTGGCTATCCCAGGGCCACTGAGTCCAGTTCTTTTGAAAAGTAAACCCCTGTTCTCTGATCTGTTCCCAGCTTTTGGGTCAGGACTCCTAGTGCTATCCCTGACTTCTCGTGAATGTATAGGGTAAAGGGCTGGTCCAAATTTGGAAGCTCCAGTGCAGGTGCTCTACTTAATTCAGTCGTTAGAGTCTCAAAGGCCCACTGGTGGTCCTTATTCCATTGAAGGGGATCTCTTTATTCTCCCTTTAGAGCTCATATAGGGGTTTTGTTATAAGGCTATAATTTGGAATCCAGACACAACAGAACACAGCCATCCTGAGAAAGCCTCGAAGTTGCCTCTTTGTGGTTGGAGATGGTAATGCACTAATTGCTGTTTTTTGATCTATGGCCAGGGCTTGTGCCCCTGGGGTCAAAACAAATCCTAAATATTGAATCCACTGCTGTGAGATCTGAGCCTTTCTTGGAGAGACTTTATATCCCCTTTCTGCCAGAAAATTTAGGACCCTAATTGTATTTTGATCTGAATCTTGTTTGGTCTCACTACTTATCAATAAATCAACATATTGTAGCAGAGTTCCCTTCTCAAGGCTCAGTTCCCTCAGTTCCCTTGCTAACGTGTTTCCAAAAGATGCGGGCTGGCCCAAAACGCTGAGAAAGCACTGTTCACGTATATTGGGTAGCCTCCAGGGTGTCAGGGTCACTCCATTCAAAGGCAAAAAGGTATTGAGACTCAGGATGTAGAGGAATACAGAAAAGTGAATCTTTGAGGTCCAAAACAGAGAAATACTGGGTGCTCCCTGGCGCTCGGGTGAGGAAGGTGTATGGGTTTGGCACCAATGGGTGAATAGGGATGAGTGCCTCATTCACTGCTTGTAAGTCTTGCACAAACCGATACTCCCCATTAGGCTTCTGAAAGGGGAGGATCGGGGTGTTGCAAGGGGATTGGCAGGGCCTAATGAGTCTGTGTTTTAGGAATTTGCTAAGCAGCAGTTGGATTCCCCTCAGGGCCTCAGTCTTTAAAATATTTTTTCCAGGGGTATTTTTCCCCAGGCTTTAACCTTATGTTTATTGGGGGAACAGATTTTGCCCTTCCTGGCACTGAGGTATCCCAAACTGCAGGATCTACTTGTTCTCTAATTTCTTGGGGAATGTCTTGGGGAATATTTTGATGACCAGCAGGTGGGTCATCTGGGGCTACTAACAGATGCATTTTCTGCTTAATTCTCTACCTCCTAAGAATATACTAGCTCTTAACTTATTTAGCAAATCTCTTCTGAGGAGGAGGAGAGGGCATTCTGGCATATACAAATAGGAGTGAATAATAATAATGGATCTGACTCTGTGGGCAAGGGGAGATGTAAATCACCTTACCTTTGGCTGTCTATCAACTCCTGTCACCGTACAGTCTCTGTTGGAGAGGGGGGCAGCTGGCCAAGTCAGAACAGAGCAGGTGGCTACAGTGTCTACAAGAAATTCAGTTCTCCTACCTGTCACATCAAGGTTGACCCGAGGCTCTGCTGGAGTGATGAGGATGGATCGAGTGGGATCTGGAGCTGGGAAGGCACTCAGGCCCCATCAGTCAGTGTTCAGGAATCTCTCATTGGAGAGAACTGCAAGGAACTGGGGCGAGTCAAGGTTGCTCCTTGGGTGTCTCACAGGAAAGCGCTCAGGACATTCTCCCTTCCAGTGCCCTGCCTTCCAACCAAAGGCATACTTCTTCGAGCCCAGGCAGCTTCTTGGCAGTCTGTTCAGGCTTCTTGGCCCTCCAGCGTACCCTCGAGATGGTGGGTGGATCAGAGCAGCCAAAAATTGTGTTTTCTTTTTTAGCCTCTTATCCTTATTGGACTCCTCCATTAAGTCGCGGTTGTTATAGACCTTGAAAGCCTCCTCTACCAAGGTTGACAGTGGGGTCTGGGGCCCTGACTCAACTTTTGTAATTTTCTCCTGATAATCAGGAGTAGCCTGGGTGATAAAATTCATGGCCAATAGTGTCTTCCCTTCTGCGGACTCAGGGTCTGTACTGGTGTACTTCCTGAATGCCTCTGTCACTCGGCTCAGGAAGACTGTTGGGTTATCATCTTTCTCCTTTGCAACTTCTCAGACCTTATCATAATTTACAGGCTTCACCATACACCTTTTCATTCCTTCTGATAGACAAGTAATATAATGTCTCATCCTAGCCTGGCCTACATGATCTTCATAGTCCCAGTGTGGGTCATGTTCTGGGACTGGATCCCCACCCACCTGAAAAATTTGGCGGTGTGGATTGGTGGCCAATAGGCCATCTGAGTGTTCCCTGGACTTTCTCAATATACGCTCCTTTTCATCTGGGGTGCAACAGTAGGCCAGAATAACCATGATGTCCTGCCAGGTGAGAGAGAATGTCAACCCCAGCCTGATAAATTCATCCCTAAACTTGTCAGGGTTCTCTGAGAACCTGCCAAAATTCTCCTTACAAATTCCTAAGTCTCTCATTGAGAAGGGGACATGCACTCCAGTAGTGCTTCAGTTTCCATCAGCTACTTCCTGAAGGGGTAAAGGCCTTGTGGGGCAGAGGTGGGGGCTAACTTTGAACCTGATCCTGGGTGACAGGAAGTTCCATTACGAGTTACGGTGGAGGGACTAGTCTCTCCCTCCTGGGGCAACAGAGGATATAAAGGGACATAAGGAGGCAGAGATTGGGATCAGTCAGAGGGACCCGGAGAAGTAGGTGGCTCCGGAGGAGTAATTGGCTCCAGAGAAGTAGGTGGCTCCGGGAAAGTAGGTGAAGCTTGGTCTCCCCCCTGAGAGTTGGAGAAAGTTAGAAGGGGATCATTTAAAATGTTGGGAGTGTTTCTGATTTCCCAGGCTTTTGGTTACAGGAGATGCATAGAGCGGGGTTTTGGTAAAGAACCATGAAGGTTTATTTTGGGGGGAGGGCAGCCCCATGTAGTTTGTGGGATTTTAGTTCCCTGACCAGGGATCGAACACATGCCCTCAGCGGTGACAGCTCAGAATTCTAACCACTGGACCACCAGGGAATTCCCAGGACCATGAAGGCTTGAACATAGGGAACCTCAGTCCATTTTCCTGTCCTGCAACAGTAGAGATCCAATTTCAACACGGTATTATAGAGACCCATTTTCAGGCCATTTTTCTCCATTCCCTGACTTATACAAGGCCAGGCAATGTTACGATAGAGTTTAAGCTTTTCCCTTTTCAGCCCGTCTATTTTGAAAGGTTCCAATTTTTAAGGCTATGCTCCAGAGGCGTTTCTTCGGGCTTAGAAGAGGATTATCCCATGTTGAATAACATGCAACCAAGAAAAAGTGCTCCTAGAAATGAAGTCCACTGTCCCAGAGACATTTACCAGGAGGTTTTTGTCTGATAATATTTCCCTTTGCTGGGAGTATTCCTCGAGTTTGAGCATCTATAAAACCTAGGATGTGGGCTGCTTGGAAGTGGCCACCCAATAGGTAATCTGTAACAAGGTATGGGCTGTCAAGGCCTGGAGTGAAAGGGGTCCTAGAGGTACAAAAAAGGAACTCCTGGAGGAATTGGAGTTGGGTGCAATGGAAAATGCCATTGGGGTCAAGACCTAAGGGCCTACGTTGGGAGTATTCCCACAGGGGATTTTTCTTGGACATAGAATAAGGTAAGAGACTAGACAGTAGAAAAACCTAAAACCCTTTCCCCTATCTGTTTGACAGCTATGATAAAACTGGGGAGAGCCTGATGATTCCATCTGACATAGGCAACAATGAGTTTGGACAATGTTTCCCATGTAATTTAACATACCAAATGAACCCAGTTAGTTTAGGATCTCTCTTTGGGAGGCTCCAGGGGCCCCATGAAGCATCCCAAAGTTAACTGGAAGTCAAAAGAATTTCAATTAGAATTTGATATTTGGGAAATCTGTCAAAAATTTCCAAAAGTTTTAAAACATCCAGTCAAATAGAATCATAGACTGCTGTGAAACAATTATTCCTTGAGCTAAGGTAAAAAAAAAAAAAAAAGATTCCAAAAGTAAATGCAGATCACTTAAAGGCACAGAAACTCACAGAATCTGTTATCAAAAGGAGCATTCGAGGAAATCTTTGCTCTCTTATGAGAGAAAGAAATCAAATCCAGTCTTATATCAGCCTACTCTTGATAAAATCCGGTTACCTAATTAAATTTAATTCAACCTTAGAAAATTCCAACCACATAAAAAATTCTTTCTCAGTGTTCCTTTTCTGCAAATCTTCTGCAACTTTCTGTAGCCATATTTGTCCCTTCTTTTTTCCATTCAGAAATAACCAGCTGTAGGACAAAATCACGTTTCCTTTTAACAAAATACATTTCCATTCCACATACCTTCTTTTCTGAAAGCACACATCCTACCTTCCTTATGCCACAATGAAATGTCTTTTACATTAGCGTTCCCTGATTGGAATATCCCATAAACTCTTGGGAAGATCCCATGTATCTTCCCAAAGCACAAGGTCTTTCCTTAACGTGATGTAAGATATGTGTCTAATAAACCCAAACATCCTTACTATTCCTCTCACAAGAAAACAAAAGTAGGTAAATTTAGACCTGTTTAGCAATTAATGTTCCAATATTTCATCTTATTTGAAATGGCCTGGATACTTAATGGGTTCCTATCATTTAACTTAATTTAGTTTCAAGTTACCAAAATCTGCAGGAACTGTTCTAGATGGACATTTTGAAAACATGATTATTCCCATTGAGTTTACTAAAAAGCTCTTATCCAGTTATATTTACTTAAAAGCTTAATCTTATCAGGTTATTTTTCTTGCTAACAGATTTTATCACAGAAACAATACACACTTATTGACTTCCAGTAACCCTAGGTACGATGGAAGTATTATACTTAATGTTGATAATACAGAGAGGTCTGTATTAATTAAACCCACAGGCTTAAGCCAGACAAGTTAATTTTTACAAAATCAGAGATCTCTTAGTTTTCCTGCTTGAATTTGAAAAGGCCTCTTTTTTTCCCTCAGTCTGGGGGATTACAGATGGATCAGGAGGTCCCTGAGAGTCCAGGCAGAATAGTTACATTGCAAAGGCAGAGGAGAGAGGTTCAAGCCCCTCTCTTCTTTTTTTGTTCTTTAAAACCGCGCTAAGTAACCCAAGACTGGAGTCGAGTCTCAGACAATGTGGGATCCGATTGTATTTGAGGGCTTAAGAGCTCCACCATGCTCACACGTCAGCAGAGACTTGTAGGAGCAGTTGGACAGACCAATCTCATGAAACAAAGATACCAATGACAAAAACTTAGGCACAAATAAGAAGTTTTTAGGATAAAGGGGATGGGAGTGCAGGTATAAGGACCAAGGGAGAGGTAAAGGGAGGAGGGACAGAAAAGACTGAAAAAGAGAAAGAGAAAGAGAGATTACCATTTCAACCTGCCCCCTGCAGTGGTCTCTTCAGGCACCAACCTGCGAGCTTCCAGAAAGGGCCAGTGAAGGATGGAGCACCCTGTCCACTGCCCACCAGAATGATCAAGCCTGGAAACCAGACAGTTGTGTGTCAACTGAAGAACTCTAACCCACAGGTGGGACTCTCACCCATCCATACACCAGTACATAGAAATCTGCTGAAGCACTGCAGCAAAGGGTCCCAGGTCCCAGCCTGTCTCAAAAGTGTGGGGAAAGATAAGAGACATACAGAAAACAAATAGCAAAGTGGAAAATGTAATTTCAACCATATCAATAATCCCATTAAATGTGAATAGATGAAACAAAGTTAAAGACAAAGATTGATAGACCATATTTGAAAAGAAAGGTCTTTAAAATATAGTCTCTAAGAAGTGGAGGAAAGAAAGGAGGGAAGGAAGGAAGGAAGGAAGGAAAGAAGGGAAAGAGAAAAAAAAGAAGGTAGGAGAGAAATAAGAAATTAAAGGTATCCAACTTTAAATGGCAGAATTAGAACTTTTATTACTGAGGACATGATCCTATGTGTTAGAAAACACCAATGATCCCACCAAAACAAAATACAACAAAAAAAAAACAGACTAGAATGAATAAACAAGTTTAGGAACATCACAGGAAACATTTCTTTTTTTTTTTTTT
>RJWK010037148.1:0-21402 GCA_004363435.1 Platanista minor | reverse complement strand
CCTTTATTTTGCATTTTATATAAATGTTATGACACAGTATAACCACTTTTGGACAGGGCTTTTTTATTCCTTATGTTGTTTGTGAATATACCTATATAGTTGCCTGTTGTGATCATGTATTGACACTGTTGAATAGGATTCCATAGTGTAAACATTTAACTACTAAGTAATTTATTCCAATGTGTATTAAAATATGAGTGATTTTTAGTTTGTGTCTATGGAGAATAGCACTGCTATATAAATTCTAGGACTTGAGCTTTGGTGGTATGTGTATAAATTATTGTTCAGTATACATGTAGTAGTAAAATTTTTGAGTCATAGCTTTCATGTGTTTTTTTTTCTCGGTACGTGGGCCTCTCACTGTTGTGGCCTCTCCCGTTGTGAAGCACAGGCTCCAGATGCGCAGGCTCAGTGGCCATAGCCCACGGGCCAAGTGGCTTCACGGCATGTGGGATCTTCCGGGACCGGGGCACGAACCCGCATCCCCTTCATTGGTAGGCAGACTCTCAACCACTGTGCCACCAGGGAAGCCCTTTGTGTGTGTTTATCTTTTTAGATACTACTAAATATTTTCAAAATATTTGTATGAATTTTCATGCTCAGCAGCAGTGAATGAGATTCAAGGATTACACACATTCTTGTCAACCTTGATAATACCTGTCGTTTTCATTTGAACTTTGTGGTTCATGAGTGATAATTCCAAGGATTGCTTTTGTTTCATTTAGTTAACTACTAAGAAGCCAAGCATCTTTTGTTATGTTTACTTAACATTCTGTACTCTTTTTTCTGAAATATATTTTGGTATATTTTCCCCATGTTTGTTCTTACATTATCTTCTTATTGAAGACTTTTTTTAAAACATGTGAAGACTTCTTATTTAGGAGATTTTATATATGCTTGATATGAGTTCTTCTCTCTTTCTGTCACTCCTTCTCTTTCTTTAGATGATTGTCAGTTTTTAATGTTAATAACATCTAATTTGTTATTTTCCTCTTTATTTACTTAGTCATATTTCTATTTATTTATGTAGTCTTCTTATCTGTAGCAGAACACATTATTTATTCTAAACCACAAACATGTTTTCATTTCTTCAATAAATCTAATTATTAAGCTTTAAATTTAAGTTAACTTTGTGAACTAAATATGTTGTATCATAGTGAAAACTAATTTTTTCTAGGACAGCTGAAAGGTTACATTTACTCATAAAATGTTGTATTCAACTTTATTTTCATTTGCTCCTACCTCTCATTGATTCAGAGAGGTAAACATCACTTATTCCATGGGTCTGACTTTTCTCTGATGTCTTAGGGTCATTCTCACCAATTCTTCTTACCTCTTGAAATCTTTAGCAATCACATTATTCCACAGAAGCAAAAAACTTCCTTGGGCCTTTTTCCTCAGAAGATTGATTATTCCCACATTTTAAATGGGAGATTGCAATAAGTTAGGAGAAAATGCCACAAGGGACTCGCTCGCTTTTTTTCCACATTTTTTATCAGCCTCTGCTTGCACTCTCTGTTCAAAGATATTTGTACAGCACGTTGATGGAAGATGCCAGCTGTTTCTCTCCCTGGGGCAAAAGACAGATTAATTACCTGACAAATAAAATAAAGACAGTGTCTTGCTCTATTCAAATGTTGGACAGTATTACTTGCATCCTACTTTAAAAGTTTCACATGACTGAAGCTTAAGATTCCTAAGCTTTAATCCATACTTACACATGCACAGCATCCAACAGGACTACTTTATCTATCTATTTCTTTCTTTCTTTCTTTCTTTCTTTATTTATTTATTTTTGTGGTGCGTGGGCCTCTCACTGTTGTGGCCTCTCCGGCTGCAGAGCACAGGCTCCGGACGCGCAGGCTCAGCGGCCATGGCTCACAGGCCCAGCCACTCTGCGGCATGTGGGATCTTCCTGAACCGGGGCACGAACCCGTGTCCCCTGCATTGGCAAGAGGACTCTCAACCACTGCGCCACCAGGGAAGCCCCAACAGGACTACTTTACATCACCCCATGAGACTTTTGTGTGCAAGTGGAACAGATAAAAATATAAAAATTTTGCTGTCTGTGTCATAAAAATGATTTTTTGTCTCATTTAGAATATTTTTTTTGTAAAATCAAAAAACGTGTCAGGCTAAAATATTGGAATTTCAAATATGGTCAAATCTAAGACCCTTCAAATTTCTTTCCAGTATTGGTGATGATGGGTGCCATGCGAGATATGACTTCATTAAACAGAATAGGTAAGATTCCTTCATAGACCTGATTGGAGAATATGAAAATAATCCCTAGAAAAATTTGGGCATTCTCTAGTTCTCCAGTATTGGGTAAGGGACCCTCATTGTCCTATATGTGAATTCAGGTCAGTTGTGGGAGGTGGGGATAAAACAAGCAGCCTATATATCCTTTATATTTGTTTGTTGTACTACTAGTAGAAAGAGGAAGGGTCAACATATCACCATGGTTGATATAGCAAATAAGCTGCTTGAAACTACACAGAAATGTACCTGCTTTTATTTTCTGTGCAGTACCCTCTCTTTTGGTGTGCCCTGATACCTTCCTCAACTTATGTACCAACTCCAGCAGCATTAAGCAGAAATCCAAAGAAATCTATTCTTTGGAATTATGAGGATGGGAAGAGTCAAAAATTTTATAGCATGTTTTATACAAATATACACGTCACCATCTTTTTCTATGTGATGCCATGAATGGAAGGTCAGGATGTTCAAGGGATTCTGGAAGCACCAAGGTCTGTGGGGTTCATCATGGGTGCATTCATGGGCAAGAAAAGAGAAGGGCCTTATCTTGGTCACTTTTTCAATCTAGTAGCTACAAAAAGAAGAGGACAGCAGACTTCTTAGAGAGAAGAGCCAACATTAAATGAAGTGTCCTAATTACTCTAGGCAACCTCTCATGAAAGCCTCCTATAGCTCCTCGAATCCCTATATACTTACACAAGGGATAGTGTAATATTACTGGAGCATGTGACTCCAGATTAACCTTATTGTTGTTGAAAAAATAAAAACAGGTTCAAGTGACAGGGTTTGAAATGGGTCCACAGTGAGAGGGGAACTAATGTAACAGTGTAGAGAGAACCCTTTGGATGATTTCATCATTTTTTTTTTTGCTGCTTCAGAATCTGTAGTAGTGATTGGTGTGTTCCATGATGCAGTCCCACTTCTTATAAGTTTCAGGTGGAATACCCCATTAGGAAGAAATGCATGTAAGGAAGGTTAGTGAGTCAAACTCCTCTGCCCTCTGTCAGCAGTGGGTGCAAAACGATAGAGACTAAGTGCTGTCATCCTTTGATGTACAAAGTTTTCACTATATGGATGATGGGGGTTTTTTTGTTTGCAGGTCAGGAGCCTTGGTCTCAATATCCCCGTTTAAAAAGTGTTATCACATGTCTGCCAGAAATAATTGCTGATGACACTGGAAAAAATTGAGAGTTATCCTTAACAATTAAGGGTTTCTCAGCAACATGGATGGACTTAGAGATTGTTATACTGAGTGAAACAAGTCAGACACAGAAAGACAGATATCATATGATATTTCTTACATGCAGAATCTAAAAAAAAAAAGGTAGAAAAGAACCTATTTACAAAAGAGAAATAGAGTCATGGATATAGAAAATAAACTTATGGTTACCAGGGGATAAGTGAGGGAGGGATAAATTGGGAGAATGGGACTGACGTATACACACTACTATATATAAAATAGATAAGTATTGGTATGGACCTGCTGTATAGCACAGGGAACTCTACTCAGTGCTCTGTACTGGCCTATATGGGAAAATAATTAAAAAAACAAGGGTTTCAGGATTATATAATAAATATATATGTGCAAAACCTTTAACATGAAAGGAAAAATAAATTAGCCGTGTGGTCCCTGTTATGGTGTAAACACTTTGTGCCTCTAGTTTTCAAATTTTGAAAACCAGCTCCCTTGTTGATGGTATTAGGAGGTGGGGTTTTTGGGAGGTGATTCGGTCATGAGGCCAGAGACCTCAAATATGGGATTAGTGACCTAATAAATGTAGCACACAAAAGATCTTATGCCCATTACATCATTTAATTGCAGAACCAGAAGACTCACTATATGAACCAGAAATCTGGCCCTCACCAGGCACTAAGTCAGACGGCAACTTGTTTTTTTAATTAATTAATTAATTGGCTGCGTTGGGTCTTGGTTGTGGTGCGCAGGCTACTCATTGGGTGGCTTCTCTTGTTGCAGAAAACGGGCGCTGGTGTGCAGGCTTCAGTAGTTGTGGCACATGGGCTCAGTAGTTGTGGCTTGCCAGCTCGAGAATGCTGGCTCAGTATTTGTGGCACACGGGCATAGTGGCTCTGTGGCATGTGACTTCTTAACCACTGCACCACCAGGGAAGCCCTAAAGGTGTGGCTCCGTTTCTCTTCTTTAATTAGCTCATGTGTAGCGATTTGTAGATGCCACCTCTAAGTGATATCTTATGATGTCTCTTTTTCTGTATGACTTATGTCACTTAGAATGACCGTCCCTAAGTCCACCCGAGTTGCTGCAACTGGCCTTATTCCATTGATTTCATGGCTGATTAACATTCCACTGTACATAAGTACCACATCTTCTTTATCCGTTTTTCCTTCCAAGTATATTTAGGTTGTATCCAAGTTGAGGATGTTGTAAACAGAGATACACTAAAAGTTGGGTTCGCTGTGTCCTGTCGAATTTTGTTTTTCCCAAGACATACGCCCATGAGTGGAAGTGCCATATGCTCTGTAGCTCTGTTTTTTAGACTTTTTAGGAACCACAATACATTTCTCCAGAGTTGCCATTGGCAATTTATGTTCCTAGCATCAGCGAAACAGGATTCCCTTTTCTCCACGCCCTGTCCTGCTTTTCTGGTTTTTACACGTTGTGATGATGGCCGATCTGATTGATGCGAAGTGTTGATATTCATTGCCCACCTGTTTGGTTGGCAAAAATGGGAGTATGCATTTTTCCTGAATATATTCAGAAAAAACTCATATACCCTTTTTGGCCAAGTGGAACATTGGCGTAGTTCAGCCGCTTTTCATGTGCTTTAACTGCGAGTCCAATCTACCTTGTGAAATCCCTCTCCTGCAATTCTGCCTTGCTTTCAAGTTCATTTCGATGACTTACTTCACGACATTTTTCGATGATAGATACCCTTTACAACCCTGAAGATTTGGAAATTGCAGGGCCCTGAGGTGGATTTTTCATATTTTGTGGGGAACAGGCCACAAAACAGCAGCATTGCTTCAAACCCTATTTTGATTTGGGGGGCAAGGTGAGCCTTTGGTCAAATTCTCTTCCGTATTGGAAATTAGAGTGGCATGTGCCTGTTGAAAAACCTAGGGCTTGGGTTTCCCTGGTGGCGCAGTTGTTGAGAGTCCCCCTGCCGATGCAGGGGACACGGGTTCATGCACCGGTCGGGAAGATCCCACATGCCGCGGAGTGGCTGGGTCCGTGAGCCATGGCCACTGAGCCTGCACGTCTGGAGCCTGTGCTCCGCAATGGGAGAGGCTACAACAGTGAGAGGCCCAAGTACCACAAAAAAAAAAAGCCTATAGCTTGTCTCATATTGGTTCCCCCCATTCGGCTTCATTCTCCGGACAAATTCCAAACTGTGTGAAACAGGATGTTGAAGGTGCTAATTTCCTCAAGTGGGGAGATTGTTAGGAAAGAGGTTCGAGGGGGAAAGCCGACCACCAAGAGATGAGGAGATGAGGTGCCTTTTCCAAACTCTTCCCGGTCACACAGTGTACCATACTCTGGGTGTCCAATGCATCTTTTAGCTGTGGGACAAGTCCCCTGTCCCTGGAGATTTGGGACCTATGGAAGGGGGACCAAGCATATTACTGTAAAGGGGCTGCATTTGCTGACCCATCCTCACCAAGCCTCTCGGCCCCACGAGTGTCCAGCCTTAGGTCCCATCCAACTCTGGGTGTAGATGTGTTCAGTTGAGGTTGCATCCCAGCCCCTGAACGAATTCTGTAAGAATTTATATCTCACTCACTGTCTTTGTTTTTTTTTCTTTTTTTTTGAATTTATTTTTATAATGGGGTGTAGCTGATTTTCAGTGCTATGTTTCTTGCTGCTGTACATCCACTTGATTCACTTACAGAGAGACATCAATAAATTATTTTTCTGATTCTGACCAGTCGTATATAATCTTTTCCGGTGTGTAGCGTGCTGAGTCCAGTCCTTTGAGCTTTAGAGTAAGCCTTGTTGATTGCCTATTTGGTCTAGGGAACGGTATCTGTGCTCATTTCAAACTCCTGGTTTATGTCTCACCTCAACCGACCTTTGCAGTCTAGCAGTCCTAAGTGTGTTTTCTAAATGTGTGATTCTGTGTCTCTTTTGACATTGAGTTCATGTGTCGCAAATTTGATAGTCCACCTATAACTGATATCTGATGATAAGTCTCATTTTTCTGTCTGACTTATGTCACTGAGAATGATCGTACCTAAGTACACCCGAGTTGCTGCAACTGGCCTTATTTCATTGATTTCATGGCTGAGTTATATTCCATTGTACATAAGTATCACATCTTCTTTATCCATGTTTTCCTTCCAAGGAGATTTCGGTTGTTTCCAAGTCAAGGCTCTTGTAAATAGACCAGCACTAAACGTTGTGGAGCCTGTATCCTGTCGAGTGTTGCTTTTCCTAAGATATACGCCCATGAGTGGAAGTGCCTTATGCTCTGTAGCTTTGTTTCTGAGATTTTTTTTGGAAACACAATACACTTCTCCAGAGTGCCGTTAGTAATTTACCTTCCCACAATCACCGTAAAAACGCTCCCTTTTCTCCATGACCTATGCTGCATTTCTGGTTTTTACACTTTGTGAGGATGGCCTTCGGAGTGATACCTCTCTGTAGTGTTGATTTGCACTGCGTGTCTTTTTGGTTGGCAAAAAGGCGCATATGCGTTTTTCCTAAATATGGTCAGGAAAAACGCATAGGCCCTTTTTGGCTAATGGCATCCTTGAAGAAGTTCTATCCCTTTCCATTTGCCTTCATGGTGAGTCCAATCTACCTCTTGAAAACCCCTTCCTGCAATTCTGCCTTGTTTTCTTGTCCTTTTTCGTGACTTACCTCAAGACATTTTTTCCAGGATTGCTTCCAACCCTATTCTGGTTTTGGTGGCAAGCTGAGCCTTTGGTCAATTCCTGTTCCTGATTGGAAATTAGAGTGGCATGCCCCTGTTCAGACACCTCGGGCTTGTCTCTCATGGTTCCCCCTCTTCCCCTTCATCCTCCAGACAAATTCCAAACTTTGCGAAACAGGATGTTGAAGGTGCTGACTTCCTCTGATGAGCAGATTGTTAGAAAAGAGGATGGCGTTGTGACCCGAGCACCAAGAGATGAGATGAGGTGCCTTCTCCAAACTCTTTCTGATCACACGGTGTACCATCGTCTGTGTGCCCCATGCATATTTTAGCTCTAGGAAGGTTCCCCTGGACCTGGAGATTTGGGACCCTTAGAATGGGGCCAGGCAGTATTATTCTAAAGGTGCTGCATGTGCTGGCCCATCCTCACCAATTTTCTCACTCCACGAGTGTCCATCCTTAAGTCCCATCTATCTGTGGGTCTAGATGTGGTCAATCCAGGTTGCATCAGAGACCTGAAGGAATTCTGTAGGAATTTCTCTCTCTCTCACTGTCTTTTTTTTTCCTGTAATTTATTTTTAGAATGCGTTACAGCTGGTTTTCAATGTTGTGTTTCTTGCTGCTGTAATCTTCTTGATTCACTTACAGAGAGACCTCAATAAATTCTTTTTTAGACCCTTACCAATCGTATATATTCTTTTCCGGTGACTAGAGTGTTGTGAGTCCAGTTCTTAGAGCTACAGAGTAGGTCTTGTCGATTAGCTATTTGGTTTGGAACCGTATCTGTGCTAATTTCAGCTCCATGGTTTATGCCTAACCCCACCCCACCTTTCACCTTTAGCAGCCATAAGTGTGGTTTCTCAATGTGTTTCTGTTTTGTAATTTAGTTCATGTGTAGCCATTTTTAGATTCCACCTATAAGTGATATCTCACGATAAGTCTCTTTTTCTGTCTGACTTATGTCACTTAGAATGATAGTACCTAAGTCCACACGAGTTGCTCCAACTCCCTTATTTCATTGATTTCCTGGCTGAGGTATATTCCATTGTCTGTAAGTACCACATCTTCTTTATCCATTTGTTTCCCCAAGGACATTTATGTTGTATCCAATTCGAGGCTCTTGTAAACAGAGCAGCACTAAACTTTGGGGTGCTTGTGTCCTGTAGATTTTTGGTTTTCACAGGATATACGCCCATGAGTGCAAGTGTCGTATGCTCTGTATCTCTGTTTTTTTAGGAAACACAATACACTTCTGCAGCCTGGCCGTTGACAATTTATATTCCCATCATCAGCGTAGCAGGGTTCCATTTTCTCCAAGCCCTGTCCTGCATTTCTGGTTTTTACATTTTGTGAGGATAGCCCTTTTGACTGATTCGAATTGATACTTCTTTGTAGTGTTGATGTGCATTGCCAGCCTGTTTTTTTGGCCAAAAAGGGCATATGAGTTTTTCCTGAATATAGTCAGAAAAAACGCATATGCCCTTTTTGAACAACTGCGTTATTGGTGAAGTTCAGCTGCTTTTTCATGTGATTTAATGGCTAGTTCAATCTACCTCTTGAAATTCCTTTCCTGCAATTCTGCCTTTCGTTAAAATCTTTTTCCATGACTTACCTCAAGACATTTTTCGATGATAGGTATCATTTTAAACCCTGCAGCTTTGTGAATTGCAGTGCTCCTGACCTCCACTTATCAACTTGTTTCTTTGAGATCTAGCAACAAAACAGTGGGATTTCTTCAAGCCCTATTCTGGTTCTGGGGGCAAGGTGAAGCTTTGGTTCATTCCTCTTACTAAATGGAAATTAAAGTGGCATTTTCCTGTCCAAAGACCTAGGGCTTATCTCTCATGGTTCTCCCCCTTCCCCTTCATCCTCCGGACAAATTCCAAGCTGTGCGAAACTGGATGTTGAAGGTGCTGACTTCGTGAAGTGGGGAGATTGTTCGGAAAGAGGCTGGTGGGGGGAACCCGAGCACCTGGAGATGAGGAGATGAGGAGCCTTTTCCAAACTCTTCCCAATCAGACGGTGTACCATCCTCTGGGTGTGACAGGCATGTTTCAACAGTAGGAAGGGTCCCCTGAAAGTAAGGGGAACACCAGAGATCTTTCCAAATCAGTGTCTCCCAGAACCCCAAAACTGAGGATGTTTTAAGCTACACATACATGCATGTATGTTCATGAATGGCCTTGGGCAGTAGGCAGAATTCAAGCTTTAGATGACTGAGGGTCAGAAGTGGTCACCATCAGCCTCCCTTAAGTTATTTTATCTGGCCTTGGTAGATGATGTAGATATACATATCTATTTTTTCAGATTCTTTCCCCTTATAGGTTATTACAAAATATTGAGTGTAGTACACTGTGCTATACAGTAGGCCCCTGTTGATTATCCATTTTATACATAGCATTGTGTATGTGTCAATCCCAAAACCTTAAATTATCCCTCCCCACACCTTTCCCCTTTGGTAACAATAAGTTACAAGATTTTATATTCCTCAGACATGGGGGAGTTGAAAGAATGGTATAATTTTCAATGGAAAAGCATTCAAAAGAAGATTGAAGCTTCAGCCAAGATCATTAGATGGACATCCTTGGAAAACAATCACTTAATTTCTCTAAACTTGACCTGACAAATAAGACAATATCCCTCCACTGACCTTGCTTATAACAAAGTGATGGAAATATCAAATGGAAGTGCTAGAAATATCTTATTTTACCCGAGCCTTATACACTGCTCTATGTTAATTACAGTTTGGTTCACACATC
This sequence comes from Platanista minor, assembly GCA_004363435.1. Classification (NCBI taxonomy): domain Eukaryota; kingdom Metazoa; phylum Chordata; class Mammalia; order Artiodactyla; family Platanistidae; genus Platanista; species Platanista minor. The sequence goes on along the minus strand of RJWK010037148.1, from coordinate 11,534 downwards.
TGTTCATTGAAGTTACAATGTTCTCAGTTTCTGTTACTGATCCTCCAGAGTGGGCCCCAATAAGGGTCCCCCTGCCCAGTGTCATTGGAGTCAACAGATCGAGACTGAATTTGATTCAGAAGCAAAGGAAATTTTATATTTTGATCTGATAATGGAGAGGTGAAAGCGTGCGCTACCCCATGGGCTTTGGACCGGACTGCTGTGTATGGATCCCGGCAGCATCAGCGGGAGAGAGGGGGCGGAGCTCTCGAGGGCCAGGTTGGCTGAAGCTCAGGCTCTATGTCACGGAGTCTGCACGGGGCCCCACGAGCTGAGGTGTCAGCCCAGCCATTTTGCACTAGGAAATCGGGTCTGAAGTGCCGGGTGTGGGACCTCTGCACGTGGAAACCTAGGAGCAATTGAAATCAGACAAAGCACAAAGGGAAAAAAAAGGTTAGACTTCACTTTATTGCCCAGATTCTATTTTTATCTCCCAAGAATTTTTCATGGGCTTTGCCGGTGACAAACCTCTCCTCTGCCTTTTGTCCCTTTCCTCATTCTTGGGGCGCTGAGAGTGCAGACCCCTCTTCTGTAAATGCTTCGTGCTGAGTTGGGAATCCTCATATCTGGGGGGGAGGGGAAGAGGTTCTCCCCAGCAGCCTCCAGGTGAGGTTGATTGTCTCCAGGGCTCCTGACTCATTGCTCGTCCGCCTGAGCACCAGCACTGGAAGTGTTATAGAGTCCAGTGACCTTTAAGCGTCCAGGAAAGAGATGCACAGAGACGCTGGGAGCAAAAGAGTAGTCTGCTCTTTTGGGGCACACTCTTGTTGTTTTCTGAGAGAAGCTCCAGGTCAAGTGATGGTCACACGAGTCGTCATGGGGGCCCGTTGCCCCCGGTTGTCTCTCTGGAGGTTGGAGTTGGAGGGCCTCCTCACTCGAGGTCAGTGTGCCCACGGAGTGACCCCTGCAACTTCAGGGCATGGTGAGTGGTTAGGACCACCACGTGGGGTCCTTTTCCCTTAGGAGGGAGCTGGCCTTGCGGGCTGCTGATTTCCAGGGTTTTAGATCACCCCAGTATCCTGGACGGATGGGGCGGCTGGCCAAGCCCTTGGTGGCCATAGCTTCTCCTACCTGGATGGCATACTTGAGTTGTTCCAGTTCAAGTGGTCCCAGTTGTTGCACGAATGCTCCAAAGGTGATTCACCTTCTACCGGGAATGTACAGTTCAAAGGGTTTAGCTAAATTAGGGAGGTCCAGGGCAAGGGTCTGAATTAACTTCCCTTTCCATTGTTGAAAGGCCGCTTCTGGATTCTATTCGAAAGGATCATCATCTTTTCCTTTCAGTGTTTCATATAGAGGCCCAGCTATTAGACTGTAGTTAGGGATCCAGATGCAGCAAACACCGGCCTCCCCAGGAACCCCTAAGCTGTCTTCTAGTTTTAAAAGGGGTGCAAATGGCTTTTTCGCTTTCCTGGGATGGGCTTCTCCAACCTTCTGTGATATCACCATCCAGGCAGGTCACCTTAGTCTGTGATATTTCTGCCTTTTTCTTGGACACCTTCTATGTTTTATTGGCTAGGTAGTTCAGAGGCCCCCTTAGTAGGGCTGGTGATCAGAATGCTGTCTGCATATTGAAGGAGGGTTCCCTTCTCCAGAGGAAGAACTTGTACGTCTTTAGCTAACGTTTCCCCAAAGGTGGTGTGGGAATTTTTGGACCCTTGGGGCAGGACGGCCCCAGCAGTATTGTCTTCATTGTATGTTGAGTCCTGCCAATCACAAGCCAAAATTTCTTGTGACTCCAGGACTAATGGAATACAGAAGAAGGCGTTATCTAAGTCTAATACAGAATACCATGTCCTGGTGGATGGTGGAATGACCAGAAGGGTGTAGGAATTAGGAACTACTGGATGTATATCCTCGCTGTCTTCACTGACTGTCCTGACGTCCTTTACCAGATACCCAGCAGCCCACGGGGCTCTCGTGGTCAGGCCCCTCCCAGGATATGGAGCTCACCTGTGCAGGTACCCAGAAGCCCACGGGGCTCTCGTGGTCAGGCCTCTCCCAGGATATGGAGCTCACCTGTGCAGGTACCCAGTAGCCCACGGGGCTCTCGTGGTCAGGCCTCTCCCAGGATATGGAACTCACCTGTGCAGGTACCCAGAAGCCCACGGGGCTCTCGTGGTCAGGCCCCTCCCAGGATATGGAGCTCACCTGTGCAGGTACCCAGCAGCCCACGGGGCTCACGTGGTCAGGCCCCTCCCCGGGTATGGAGCTCACCTGGACAGGCACCCAAAAAGCCTGAGCACACAGGATCCGTGCACATAACCCTCCTTGGAGAGCACCACCAGCCCTCCTGTCAGTTAGAGCTGACACAGAGCACCTCAGAACAGGCATTGAACTAACAAACAGCAGCTCCAACACGGCTGTGACCCTGGGCTTCACTCTGTGTGGCCTCCCTCTGCCTGGTCTTCCAGAGACTTCCACTGCAGCCGCGGCATCAGGCCTCTGTTTCCACCCACCACCCCTCCTCTCCCGGACTCCTGGGTTCCTCTCATTAGGAGAGGGTCTTTTTGAAGTTGTCTCCAACTCATGGGCCAGATAAAATGATTAGAAAACAAGCCAAAGCTGCAGCCCCTTGTCTATCCTGACTTTCAGGAGCCCACACCTGGTCCTTGGACCTTGCCAGTTCAGCAAGTTCCATTTTCTGCAACTGTGAGCCGCTGAGCAGCGAGGATTGGCTGAGCTGGGCAGCCTGACCTTGCCGCCCAGCCCTCCCCAGGTGTGCCTGGGTTGAGGTCAATATAAACACCCCTCCAGGCAGCAAGAGCCACAGCAGCTGTGCCTGATGCCATATTCTCTGCCCCGTCAGCAGTCTCGGAGCTGGGCTGGTGCGAGGGAGTGAGGAGCCACGGCTTTGTGGGTGGCCCGGTGTGAGTGGGGCTCTGCTGGACTTTCTGCAGGAGATGCCGGGCTGCCACCTGCTAAACAAGAGGATGTGTCACCCATACCTGCTGCTGGAATTACTCCCCAATCAGAGGTGAGGAAGGACAAAAGCAGTGGGGGCCGGGACAGGAGGGGTATCTCAGGCAGGGAAATGGAAAGCTTCCAGAAGTGCGCCCGGAGCCAGGACCATCCTGGCTGGCCTGCAGGCACCAAGTCGGCCTGCGTGCTGTCGCTGGTGTAGCTCTAGGTCCCTTCCTCTAGGCACTCAAGTCCTTGCACAAATTCAGGTGTTTTACCTGGGAAGGGTGGGAAAAGTGCAGCAGCAGCTGGCCTGGGGCTCAGCTCACGTTTACTCAGAGACGCCTCGACATGGTCCCCCAGCTTTGCAATGAGGACGCTCTTTGCGGGGGGGGGGGGGCTGCTGGCTGCATGGGAGACGATTCCCGACCTCTGATCTACTTCACAATTGTTTACCACTGGAGCAAGTGCCCTGATAGGGTTTTCCTCTGTATAACTGGTGGGTTTTGTTTTGTTTTTCTTTCTTGGGTCAAGGTAGATTTTATTCCTCTTTTTTTGTATTTATAGATATAAGCATGGAAATAATTCATTCACATAAATACATCTATGTGAAGGGAAGAATGTTTTTTGTTTTATTTTTTTTATTTTATATTTTTTAATTTTTGAATTTTATTTACTTTTTTATACAGCAGGTTCTTATTGGCTATCTATTTTATACATATACGTGTATACATGTAAATCCCCATCTCCCAATTCATCCCAGCACCACCCCCCCCCCACGGCTTTCCCCCCTTGGTGTCCATACGTTTGTTCTCTACATCTGTGTCTCTATTTCTGCCCTGCAAATCGGTTCATCTGTACCATTTTTCTTGGTTCCACATATATGCATTAATATACAATATTTGTTTTTCTCTTTCTGACTTACTTCACTCTGTATGACAGTCTCTAGATCCATTGATGTCTCTACAAATGACCCAATTTCATTCCTTTTTATGGCTGAGTAATATTCCATTTTATATATGTACCACATCTTTATCCATTCATTTGTCTGTGGGCATTTAGGTTGCTTCCATTACCTGGCTATTGTAAATAGTGTTGCAATGAACATTGTGGTGAATGTGTCTTTTTGATTTATGGTTTTCTCCAGGTATATGCTCAGTAGTGGGATTGCTGGATCATATGGTAATTCTATTTTTAGTTTTTTAAGGAACCTCCATACTGTTCTCCATAGTGACTGTATCAATTTACATTCCCACCAATAGTGGAAGAGGGTTCCTTTTCTCCAGACCCTCTCTAGCATTTGCTGTTTGTAGATTTTCTGATGATGCCCATTCTAACAGGTGTGAGGTGATACTTCATTATAGTTTTGATTTGCATTTCTCTAATAATTAGCGATGTTGAGCAGCTTTTCATGTGCTTCTTGGCCATCTGTATGTCTTCTTGGAAGAAATGTCTATTTAGATCTTCTGCCCATTTTTGTATAGGGTTGTTTTTAATATTGAGCTGTATGAGCTGTTTATATATATTGGAGATTAATGCTTTGTTGATTCGTTTGCAAGTATTTTCTCCCATTCTGAGGGTGGTCTTTTCGTCTTGTTTGTAGTTTCCTTTGCTTTGCAAAAGCTTTTACGTTTCATTAGTTCCCCTTTGTTTATTTTTCTTTTTATTGCATTACTCTAGGAGGTGGATCAAAAAAGATCTTGCTGTGACTTATGTCAGAGTATTCTTCCTATGTTTTCCTCTAAGAGTTTTATACTGTCCGGTCTTACATTAAGGTCTCTAATCCATTTTGAATTTATTTTTTTTGTATGGTGTTAAGGAGTGTTCTAATGTCATTCTTTTACATGTAGCTGTCCATTTTCCCCAGGACCACTTATTGAAGAGACTGTCTTTTCTCCATTGTATAGTCTTGCCTCCTTTGTCATAGATTAGTTGAACGTAGGTGTGTAGATTTATCTCTGGGCTTTCTTTATTTTCTTCCTTTTACACCTTTATTGGAGTATAATTGCTTTACAATGGTGTGTTACTTTCTGCTGTATAACAAAGTGAATCAGCTATACATATATCACCATATCCCCTGCCTCTTGCACCTCCCTCCCACCCTCCATATCCCACCCCTTTATGTGGTCACAAAGCACCGAGCTGATCGTCCTTTGCTATGTGGCTGCTGCCCAGTAGCTATCGATGTTACATTTGGTAATGTATATATGTCCATGCCACTCTTTCACTTTGTCCCAGCTTCCCCTTCCCCGTGTCCTCAAGTCCTTTCTCTATGTCTGTGTCCTTAATCCTCTCCTGCCCCTAGGTTCTTCATAAACTTTTTTTTTCTTTAGATTCCATATATCTGTGTTAGCATACAGCAGTTGTTTTTCTCTTTCTGACTTACTTCACTGTGTAGGACAGACTCTACGTCCATCCACCTCACTAAAAATAACTCAGTTTTGTTTATTTTTATAGCTTAGTAATATTCCATTGTATATATGTGCCAGATCTTCTTTATGCATTCATCTGTCAATGGACACTTAGTTTGTTTCCATGTCCTGGCTATTGTAAATAGAGCTGCAGTGAACACTGTTGTACATAACTCTTTCTGAATTATGGTTTTCTCAAGGTAAATGTCCGGTAGTTGGATAGCTGGGTCGTATGGTACATCTATTTTTAGTTTTCTAAGGAGCCTCCATACTGTTCTCCCTAGTAGCTATATCAATTTACATTCCCACCAACAGTGCAAGAGGGTTCCCTATTCTCCAATAAATGCCTCTCCAGCATTTATTATTTGTAGATTTTTTGATGATTGCCATTCTGACTGCTGTGAGGTGACACCTCACTGTTGTTTTGATTTGCATTTCTCTAATGATTAGTGATGTTCAGCATCCTTTCATGTGTTTGTCGGCAATCTGTATATCTTCTTTGCAGAAATGTCTATTTAGGTCTTCTGCCCATTTTTGGATTGGGTTGTTTGTTTTTGTGATATTGAGCTACATGAGCTGCTTGTAATTTTGGAGATTAATCCTTTGTCATTTGCTTCGTTTGAAAATATTTTCTCCCATTCTGAGGGTTGTCTTTTCGTCGTCTTGCTTAGCTCTTCCTTTGCTGTGCAAAAGCTTTTAAGTTTCATTAGGTCCCATTTGTTTATTTCTGTTTTTATTTCCATTTCTCTAGAAGGTGGGTCAAAAAGGATCTTGCTGTGATTTATGTCCTAGAGTGTTCTGCCTATGTTTTCCTCTAAGAGTTTTATAGTGTCTGGTCTTACATTTAGGTCTCTAATCCATTTTGAGTTTATTTTTGTGTATGGTGTTATGGAGTGTTCTAATTGCATTCTTTTATGTGTAGCTGTCCAGCTTTCCCAGCACCCCTTACTGAAGAGGCTGTCTTTTCTCCATTGTATATCCTTGCCTCCTTTGTCATAGTTGAGTTAGCCATCGGTATGTAGGTTCATCTCTGGTCTTTCTATCCTGTTCCATTGATCTATATTTCTGTTTTTGTGACAGTACCATATAGTCTTGATTACTGTAGCTTTGCAGTATAGTCTGAAGTCAGGAAGTCTGATTCCTCCAGCTCTTTTAATTTCCCTCAAGACTGCTTTGGCTATTCAGGGTCTTTTGTGTCTCCATACAAATTTTAAGATTTCTTTGTTCTAGTTCTGTAGAAAATGCCACTGGTAATTTGATGGGATTGAATTGAATCTGTAGATTGCTTTGTGTAGTATAGTAATTTCCACAATATTGATTCTTCTAACCCAAGAACATGGTTTATACCTCTATCTGTTTATATGATCTTTGATTTCTTTCAGCAGTGTCTTATAGTTTTCTGAGTACAGGTCTTTTACCTCCTTAGGTAGGTTCATTCCTACATATTTTATTCTTTTTGTTGCACTGGTGAATGGGATTGTTTTCTTAATTTCTCTTCCTGATCATTCATTGTTAGCATATAGGAATGCAAGAGATTTCTGTGCCTTAATTTTATATCTTACAGCTTTACCAAATTCATTGATTAGCTCTAGTAGTTTTCTGATGTCATCTTTAGGATTCATTATGTGTGGTATCGTGTCATCTGCAAACAGTGACAGTTTTACTTCTTCTTTTCCAATTTATATTCCTTTTATTTCTTTTTCTTCTCTGATTGCTGTGTCTAGGACTTCCAAAACTGTGTTGAATAATAGTGGTGAGAGTGGACATCCTTGATCTTAGAGGAAATGCTTTTAGTTTTTCACCATTGAGAATGATGTTTGCTGTGGATTTGTCATATATGGCCTTTATTATGTTGAGGTAGATTCCCTCTATGCCCACTTTCTGGAGACTTTTTATCATAAATGGGTGTTGAATTTTGTCAAAAGCTTTTCCTGCATCTATTGAAATGATCATATTTTTATTCTACAATTTGTTAATATGGTGTATTACATTGATTTGTGTATACTGAAGAATCCTTGCATCCCTGGGATAAACCCCATCTGATCATGGTGTATGATCCTTTTAATGTGTTGTTCAATACTGTTTGCTAGTATTTTGTTGAGGATTTTTACATCTATATTCATCAGTGATATTGGTCTATAATTTTCTTTTTTGTAGTATCATTGTCTGGTTTTGGTATCAGGGTGATGGTGGCCTCATAGAATGAGTTTGGGAGTGTTCCTTCCCCTGCACATTTCTGAAGAGTTTGAGAAGGTTTTGTGTTAGCTCTTGTCTAAATGTTTGATAGAATTCACTTCTGATGCCATCTGGTTCTGGACTTTTGTTTTTTGGAAGATTTTTAATCTCAGTTTCAATTTCATTACTTGTGGTTGGTCAGTTCATATTTTCTATTTCTTCCTGGTTCGGTCTTGGAAGGTTATACCTTTCTAAGAATTTGTCCATTTCTTCCAGGTTGTCCATTTTATTGGCATAGAGTTGCTTGTAGTAGTCTCTTAGGATGCTTTGTATTTCTGTGGTGTCTGTTGCAACTTCTCCTTTTTCATTTCTAATTTTATTGATTTGAGTCCTCTCGCTCTTTTACTTGAGTCTGGCTAAAGGTTTATCATTTTTGTTTATCTTCTCAGAGAACCAGCTTTTAGTTTTATTGATCTTTGCTATTGTTTTCTTTGTTTCTAATTCATTTATTTCTGCTCTGATTTTTATGATTTCTTTCCTTGTACTAACTTTGGGTTTTATTCTTTTTTGTGTGTGTGGTACATGGGCCTCTCACTGTTGTGGCCTCTCCCATTGCAGAACACAGGTTCCGGACGCCCAGCCGCTCCACGGTATGTGAGATCCTCCCGGACTGGGGCACAAACCCGTGTCCTCTGCATCGGCAGGCAGACTCTCAACCACTGCGCCACCAGGGAAGCCCTGGGTTTTATTCTTTTTTCTCTAGTTCCTTCAGGTGTAACATTAGATTGTTTATTTGAGATTTCTTTTCTGTTTCTTGAGGTAGGATTGTATTGCTATAAACTTCCCTCTTAGAACTGCTTTTGGTGCATCCCATAGGTTTTGGATCATCATGTTTTTGTTGTCATTTGTCTCTAGGTAGTTTTTGATTTCCTCTTTTATTTCTTCAGGTATCTCTTGGTTATTTAGTAACGTATTGTTAAGCCTCCATGTGTTTGTGTTTTTTAACCTTTTTTTCCCTGTAATTGATTTCTAATCTCATAGCCTTTTGGTCGGAACAGATGCTTGATATGATTTCAGTTTTCTTAAATTTACTGAGGCTTTATTTGTGACCCAAGATGTGATCTATCGTGGAAAATGTTCCATGTGCACTTGAGAAGAATGTGTAATCTGCTGTTTTTGGATGGAATGTCCTATAAATACCAACTAAATCTAGTTGGTCTATTGTATCATTTAAAGCTTGTGTTTCCTTATTAATTTTCTGCCTGGATGATTTCCATTGGTGTAAGTAAAGCGTTAAAGTCCCCTGCTATTGTGTTACTGTGGATTTCTTCTTTTACAGCTGTTAGCAGTTGCCTTATATATTGAGGTGCTCCTATGTTGGGTACATATATATTTATAATTGTTATATCTTCTTCTTGGATTGATCCCTTGATCATTATGTAGTGTCCTTCCTTGTCTCTTGTAACATTCTTTATTTTAAAGTCTATTTTATCTGATATGAGTGTTGTTACTCCAGGTTTCTTTTGATTTTCATTTGCATGGAATGTTTTTTTCCATCCCCTCACCTTCAGTCTGTATGTGTCTCTATGTCTGAAGTGGGTCTCTTATAGACAGCATATATATGGATCTTGTTTTTGTATCCATTCAGCCAACCTGTGTCTTTTGGTTGGAGCATTTAATCCATTCACATTTAAGGTAAATTTTGATATGTTTGTTCCTATTACTATTTTCTTAATTGTTATGGGTTTGCTTTTGTAGATCCTTTTCTTCTCTTGTGTTTCCCACGTAGAGAGGTTCCTTTAGCATTTGTTGTAGAGCTGGTTTGGTGGTGTTGAGGACTCTTATCTTTTGCTTGTCTGTAAAGCTTTTGATTTCTCCATCGAATCTGAATGAGATCCTTGCTGGGTAGAGTTCTCTTGGTTGTAGGTTCTTCCCTTTCATCACTTTAAATATATCATGCCACTCCCTTCTGGCTTGTACAGTTTCTGCTGAGAAATCAGCTGTTAACCTTATGGGAGTTCACTTGTATATTATTTGTCATTTTTCCCTTGTTGCTTTCAATAATTTTTCTTTGTCTTTAATTTTTGTCAGTTTGATTACTATGTGTCTTGGCATTTTTCTCCTTGGATTTATCCTGCCTGGGACTCTCTGTGCTTCCTGGACTTGGGTGGCTATTTCCTTTCCCATGCTAGGGAAGTTTTCGACTATAATCTCTTCAAATATTTTCCTGGTCCTTTCTCTTTCTCTTCTCCTTCTGGGACCCCTATAATGCGAATGTTGTTGCATTTAATGTTATCCCAGAGGTCTCTTAGGCTGTCTTCATTTCTTTCCATTCTTTTTTCTTTCTTCTGTTCCTCAGCAGTGAATTCCACCTTTCTGTCTTCCAGGTCACTTATCCGTTCTTCTGCCTCAGTTATTCTGCTATTGATTCCTTCTAGTGTATTTTTCATTTCAGTTATTGTATTGTTCATCTCTGTTTGTTTGTTCTTTAATTCTTCGAGGTCTTTGTTAAGCATTTCTTGCAGCTTATTGATCTTTGCCTCCGTTCTTTTTCCAAGGTCTTGGATCATCTTCACTATCATTATTCTGAATTCTTTTTTCTGGAAAGTTGCCTATCTCCACCTCATTTACTTGTTTTTCTGAGGTTTTATCTTGTTCCTTCATCTGGTACAAATTCCTCTGCCTTTTCATTTTGTCTATCTTTCTGTGAATGTGGTTTTCTTTCCATAGGCTGCAGAATTGTAGTTCTTCTTGCTTCTGCTGTCTGCCCTCTGGTAGATGAGTCTATCTTAAGAGGCTTGTGCAACCTTCCTAACGTGAGGGACTGGTGGTGGGTAGAGCTGGGTGTTTCTCTGGTGAGCAGAGCTCAATAAAACTTTAATTCGCTTGTCTGCTGATGCATGGTGCTGAGTTCCCTCTCTGTTGGTTGTTTGGCCTGAGGCGACCAAGCACTGGAGCCTACCTGGCTCTTTGGTGGGGCTAATGAGGGACTCTGGGAGGGCTCATGCCAAGGAGGACTTCCCAGAACTTCTGCTGCCCGTGTCCTTGTCCCCACGGTGAGCTACAATCACCCCGCGCCTGTGCAGGAGACTCTCTAAAACTAGCAGGTAGGTCTGCTCAGTCTCCTATGGGGTCACTGCTCCTTCCCTTGGATCCTGATGTACACACTACTGTTGTGTGCCCTCCAAGAGTGGAGTCCCTGTTGTGACTCTACGTCTCTGAGTGGACTTGAGACTCTGAGTGGTGTCTCACACACTCTGGGTCCTGTGAAGCTTCGATGCTTTGTGGTTCTGGAAATCCTATAGGAGACGGTCCACAGCAGGTGAAGCTAACGCTGTCAGTGGAGGTGGTGAAGCCAAAGATCTGCAGTTCAGACTAAAGGTGCCAATGTACATACAGGACAAAACCATGTCATGTGAATATAGTTCAGGCACATTTAACATAAATACAGCCAGGTTAAGGCCTAACATCTTCTATCTTGTGCCTCCCCTCAGGGACCACCTCCTCAGTTCCTGAGGCTCCTGTAACTCATGTACAGGGGAATGGAGAGTGAGCTCTGTCCAGTCTGAGCCCTGAGTTACCCTGTGTGTATCTTAGGATACTTTGTATTCTGTGGTGTCTGTTGTAAAATCATTGCTTTCATTTGATTTATTTGGGCCCTCTCTTTTTTTAAAAAAAACATACTACTATTGTCTTTGATTCTCTACAGAAGCTTAATAAATGTTTGATCTACTACCCTTACTCTATGTATAATTTTTGCAGTGAGAGTTTTACTTTTGTTTGTTTTCTTGTTACTGTCAATAATTAGTGAGACATCTTTTAAGTTTAAGTAAATTCCTTCAACATTGTGTATAAGGCTGGGTATTAGTGATGAACTCTTTTAGCTTTTGCTAGTCTGGGAAACTCTTGATCTCTCCTTCAATTCTTTTTTTCCCCACACATACATACATACAATTATTTATTTATTTATTTATTTATGGCTGTGTTAGGTCTTCATTGCAGTGTGTG